>KE158754.1:108452-135618 GCA_000411055.1 Leavenworthia alabamica | reverse complement strand
TGGGGTGAGAGAGGCTCGAACTCTCGACCTCAGGATTACTCAGATAGCTATGAGACCTACGCGCTAGCCAACTGCGCCACCACCCCTTTGTGTCGATTGAGTAGAACAACTATAATATCATAACACATTAAAATGGTGTAGAAGGCTTTTAGGTCGGCCACGTGCCGTGTGCCCTTTCTTTTTGACTTTTCTTATCTTTTTCTTTCCTCCACGTCGGTGCCTCCATGGCTTTTGTCGGCTTTATTTTATATATATATTTTCTTCGTTTGCTTTTTGTGTTCATATTTATTTAATTTATAAAATCTGCCACATGAAAACTCACATCTGATTTTGCATATATGTTTTACGAGAGATGGATGATCTGAGTAAAACAAAATAATTTGCCCGACAACAAACATTTTTTCTAATTTTGTAATTAACAATTTACGCTCTTTGATTGACAAAATAAAAGCTATGGAGTTCTAGTTTTTCTTCTTTGGAACCCCTAAAAAGTAAAAAGCTTCGAGATGACCTCGTCCACACAATTTGACTATGATATGTTTGACATTTATATTACTTTTTTTTTACATAAAATTGATATTTTTATTGCTATAAAATTTGACATTTTGAGTATGACACATTATTTTTATTAATAAATTACTCTTAAAATATTTCGACTGTGCTTAGTGTTTTTTTAATGTGATCCAACAACTAATATCTTAAGATAACAGAAAAAAATAGACAATGATAACTTTTCGTAAAACAAATATTATAAATTATAGCGATAGTTTAGGAAGAAGACAAGTACAACTTATCTTACTTTCATTAAATTAGTTGTTATTTATTATGTCTAATCAATGATTAAATAATAAATAAACCTGACATATGATTTCCAATTCCAAGCCAATTATCCACAGATGTGGTCGGTAAAGATTCCTATAATTAATAATAATGTATAGTGTGATCTTTAAACGTGGTGCGATTAGATTTTTTGGGTCAAAACTACAAACATAACAAGAATAAAAGGACTGAAAAATAAAAAACGCTCGTCTTCGTTTCGTCACTGAAAACGCACGCAAATCAAAAGCCAACGTTTTAACCACTTGCCAGTTGCCACCGTATGAGAAGCTTTTCTCTGACGATCGATCCTCCGCTTGCCACGCTGTCGACACGTCAGCAGTCTCCTCCATCTACATAGATTCCTCCTCTCACCAATACCAATCAATCGATTTTATAGAAGATTCCAATTCAATTCTCTCCTTCCTTCTTCTTCTGCCGTCTCTGCAACGGAGGAATCGGATTTCTTCTATTTTGTTCTCTTGTGTGTTTCGACGTGACAGATCGAAGCTTTCGTTATTCTCCTGTACGATTTTGATTCTGTCTTCGTTTCTCCATCCAGAGTCTCCGATTCGAGGTTGCGTTTTGTCAATTTCATTATTTCATCTGTTTCTTAGATCAAAACGGCGTCGTTTCAGTTTTGGCTGATGCTCTCGTTTGAGAAGAGATCTTTGATTTATTGATGTAATAACAAAAAACAAGGTAATCGATTTTTTTCCCAAGTGAACAAGTATGTATATGTAAGTTCGTGGTTGATCCTTATTGTTATTACTAAATTCTATGATTCATATTAGTGTTGGAATTGAGCAAATATGGTGGGACCAACTTTGTTTCACCGGAGAAAGCATTCATGGCCACCTGAAGAATTCATCAGTAAAACTACTTTGCAATTAGTGAGTTAAATTTTGTAGTGTTAGTTTATTTTGATGCCAATGAAAGAATCATTACGATTGGAGAATTTGGACTTAAGTTTTTCTGTTGTATCCATAGCTCGATTTCGATAGTGCTGCTCCACCACCACAGGCATGGAGGAGAAGATTAAACTGTCATGCTAATATCCTAAAAGAGTTCACTATAACGTTTAGGGAAGCCATTAAAATGGTAAACTGGTCGTGCTTGTCTTTTCTTTGATGCCCGATTCCAAATTTGATTTTTTAGTTTGAAGTTTGGAATTAGTCGTGGTGGTGTTTCTTTTATCATTTTTCGGATTTATAGGTACGCTTGGGGATACGATTATGGTCTTATGTCAGAGAAGAGGCCTCCCATGGAAGGGTAACTCCTTTGAACAGTAGTTTATCTTGTTATACATACCGTAAAACTTCATTGTTTTTAACCTTTTTAAGAATGTTAAATTTATTATAGCTATGTTGTTCATATATGGTTGGTAATTTTGTGGTGCAAATTTTTTGTCTTTGTTGTGGAGATTTAACTTCTGATTGTTACAGAAAGCACCTATTGATCCTTTCACCAAAGAGAACTGCAAACCATCTGCATCCCAAGGTGTTCCACTTGGAGGAATGGGGTAATAGCAGATAGCCTCTATTTTTGGTTTTATTGGCCATAGTTCTGTAGTTTAGGTTTGACCAATTTTGCTGGTAATTTCAGGAGTGGAAGCATTTCTAGGGGCTTCAGGGGTGAGTTTAAGCAGTGGCAAATCACTCCTGGAACTTGTGATCCATCACCGATGATGTCTAATCAGTTTTCTGTAAGTTTTATTCTGCGAAACTAAAAATCCATGCCTTTAACTGTTTTACTTCTTTTTTTTGGTTTTTGCACTTTGCAGTAACAGTTATTCTCTTCTAACTGTACATTGTGAGGACTGATGATTTTCTTTTGGAATTTGGATCATTGAATATGTTATTGTATTTGTGCCAGTCCATAAACATAGTTGATATTCATTGTTGGTAAAACCCTCCTTCGTAGTTGTTCCTACTTCAATTACAAATCTTACTCTTTGCATAGTTTTCGTCATGGTTGTATGATAACTCCAGCTGATATTCTTTCAATGCCTGTGCGTAGACTGGATATATAGTTCTTTTTCAGAGCTACCCATGTCGTAATCGTCATTCAGCTATTACACTTTTGCTAGTGTTAGCTTACTGCTACAAATTTTTTCTTATTTGTAAAGAATGTGCCAAGTTTTATATTTATTTTTTTGTTTGAAATTCTTGTGTTTCTTATCACATTTCTTTGGCCCATTTTTTGCAGATTTTTATTTCTCGAGATGGTGGACGCAATAAGTATGCATCAGTTTTATCTCCAGGGCAGCATGGAAGTTTAGGGTAAAAATGTGATTCTAAATATCCTGTATGTGAACGATGCATTTCTTTTCTTAATTCATGTACCTTAGATTGGTTTCATGGTCTCAGAAAATCGCGTGATAAAGGTCTTTCTTCATGGGGCTGGAATCTAAATGGCCAGCATTCAACTTATCATGCTCTATTTCCTAGGGCCTGGACTGTATATGATGGTACCAATTTTAAGGATTTCGTTTTTAAGGCTAACATATTTCTCTCAGGATATCACTTGAAATGTTGCTTCTGTTTGTAGGTGAGCCCGATCCAGAGTTAAAGATTTCATGCCGGCAAATATCTCCCTTTATACCTAACAATTACCGAGATAGTAGTCTTCCAGCAGCTGTTTTCGTATATACAGTAAGCAATGCTTTCATATAGTGTATATTCATATGGGGTTACTGCCCACCTCTGTAAATAGGAAATAGTGAATATTCATATAGTTCTGAATGCATTTGATAACTATAAGATGGAATATATATTAGAAAGCAAGCTCTCAATATCTAGACCCTGCACATTCAACATGTATGGATATGTAGTAACACTATTTCCTTAGATTAATATTAAAATGTCAATGCACTATGCATTTTCGTTGTAGCTCAGTCCACAAATTTGTGAGATGACTTATTTGGTGGGAGATTCCATCCATTTTAGGGACGCTATTTACTTTAGTTATGATTTCCTGAGATGGCTAAAGCAAGTTAGATAATGAATCTTTACATAATTTTATATTAACCATCAGAAATTGTAAGAGTATCAATCACTTGGTAGCAGAATCTGAGGAAAACTACACTTTTTGTTTTAGTTGGTAAACACTGGAAAGGAAAGGGCAAAAGTTAGCCTGCTTTTCACATGGGCGGTGAGTTGACATCTAATGAATTTCAAATACGTTATATCCAGAAGAGCATAGGGAAGATATGTTTACCAGCTTTGTTGTTGTGTAGAATTCAATGGGTGGGACTTCACATATGTCAGGTGGTCATGTAAATGAGCCGTTCATGTAAGGAGAAATCTGTGGCATATTTTCCTTAAGTGATTATTATGGCTGCAAGTAGATGTATAATTTGTTAATTGGTTCTTTTTTATTTTCAGAGGCGAAGATGGGGTCTCCGGTGTCCTCTTACATCACAAGCAAGTCATTTTACCTTTATAACTATAATTTACGGTTGGTTTGCATATATCTATGGTAGGCTCAATGCCTTGAAAAGTGTGGTCCACATTGCCATCATTCTTATTGGTTTAATGGTGGATGATTACTGATTAGGAAAGGGCAGTACCATAACTTTTATTTGTTGAAAACAGTACCACTTCTTGTAGTTGAAGTATGCTAACCATTGATCTGATGACCTTAGTAAATGGTATAATGCTGACTGAGGACACCTTGTCGGTTAGTAAATGCTCAACACAGTAAAACAGCTAGTTGAGCCATAGTCTCCCATTTAGTTATTACTTATTACTTATTAGCACCAAAATGTTTCCTAGATAGACTTTTCTTGATGTGTGAGGTTCAGTGTTGTGCATTCAGACTATTAATGTACTGCTATCTTGTTACATTATCTGTCCAAATGTATGTGCGTGTCCTTATCTTTCAGTTCTTTTGTAGTGTGAGTAGTTGGGAATATACCTCAGAATATTAACTTGTCCGGTGTAGTCTGCTTTCTGTATGAAGCTTGTAGTTGTGTTGTGCATGTGTCTGCATTAATATATAGTATAAGTCATATTCTTTCTCTGTGTTTTCTTTTGAATGGGTGGAATGCTTGATATGATTATAAATGATTCTATTTTAGATTCAGAAAGTTTGGAATGAGCGTTATTTTAACTCTCTCTGCATAGAGAAAAGGATTTCCAAATCCTATCCCTATAACACTTTCATTGGTGTCGCTTTTTGTCTTCTTGAGTGTTTGACTTCTTGAGTGTTTGACATTCTTTACTGGCTTATCTACTCACATGCTCCGTTGATGAAATTGATCTGCTAGAATATATTCTTGTTGCAGTAGAAGGCAGAAGGTTGTGTTCTTCACTCTAAGCAGATAAATTTGTTTTGAATGTCTGATGGTTTTGCAGGACAGGCAAGGGAAATCCTCCTGTTACATTCGCGATTGCTGCTTCTGAGACTCAGAATGTTAATGTAACTGTTTTACCATGCTTTGGATTGTCTGAAGATAGTTCTTTTACTGCGAAAGACATGTGGGATACAATGGAAAAGGTGATTCTCTTTGTATCATCACTGTCATACTGTGCATGCGGATTTCATACCTTGTCAAGAAATGCTATTGACCTATCACCGATTTTTTTTTCTGAAATCGTATAAGACCTTTGGTTTCATATATGTGGTGTAATTTTTATAATCGAAACTGACACTGAGATATTCAATCTAAAAGGATGGGAAATTTGATCAAGCAAACTTCAAGAGCGGGCCAAGTACGCCTTCATTAGCTGGAGACACAATCTGTGCAGCAGTCTCAGCTTCAGCATGGGTGGAAGCTCATGGAAAGTGCACCGTGTCTTTTGCACTTTCATGGTCATCGCCAAAAATTAAATTTTCAAAGGGAAGCACATATGACAGGTAAACAAAGTCCAACATTTACGGTCTCTTCCTAAAGTTGAGAAATTAAGTTGTTTACTTGACAATCCTAATCACTAACTTGTTTTCAAGTTATTGATGTTGTCTTGAAGTTGGCTACTTCTCGATTTTGGTGTACATTGTATTTTACATCTTCTCTCAGTCATGCTGAATCTGCTTTTAAATCCAATATAAAGACGCTCTCAGTGATGTCTTTGTTCATTATTCATTTTAATGTCAGAAAAGACTGAGTCTAGAAGATTGATACAGTTCTAGGCAAGTTAACGATAAGCATAGTGTGATGCACTAGTTGTACATGTAGAAGATGCTCGACTAAACGTAGGTTGATACTTCAGCAGATTAAATAGAGGAGAATGCATGAACGTTTAGTTATTCTTGTTCCCTTTACAAGTATTTGAACTAAATAGAGGGAACGCATGAATTTTCCCTTTTGGTGTCAGTTGTTTAACAAAGCTAAACCTTGTGGCTGAATTGAGTGTATGGAGTACATGCTTTTAGAAGCTTTTTAATGTGGTATGTCATACGCTGGTGATTTTATGAGTTCCGTTTTCTGTCTTTCTTTGTCTTCTGTTTGCAGGAGATACACTAAATTTTATGGAACTTCACCAAGAGCAGCGCTGGACCTTGTGCATGATGCACTTACAAGTACGTATCGGTGGTGCTTATGCCTAAGCGTCACTTAAGTTCCACTGTTCTGTTTGGATTTATACCTGACAATGCTGTTAATTGAAACTGTTCTATTCCGTGTTACATACACATTTTATTTTCCGTGGACTGGTGTGTATGCATTATTTACTAGCATTGGTTTTCACGTTCAGATTATAAGAGGTGGGAGGAAGATATTGAGGCATGGCAAAATCCCATTCTCAAAGATGAAAGGCTCCCTGAGTGGTAATTTATTTGGAACCTAATAGATCTTTGATACTTCCCTCTCTCACTGTTCTCCCCTGAATTATTTTTGTTTTTTGTAGGTACAAGTTCACTCTATTCAATGAGCTTTACTTTTTGGTTGCCGGTGGTACAGTTTGGATAGGTATACATCTATACGTCTCTCAAAGGCAAACTTTTGAATTTAAAATTGCATCCTTCGCTTTTTTACAAAATTGTGTTTCTTTATTGTTCTTGTTACCTTGAAAATATCGTATCATCTTAGCAAGGTTTTCTGTTGCAGACTCTGCTTCCCTAAATGCCAATGGGAACAGTCAGCATCAACAATCTGGTTTAGGAAATTCAGATGGTAAGGCGGGTGGCTCTGACATTAATGATCAACAGAATAACCATGGTAATGGCAACAGCGTTGGAATGAACAGCAATGATGTATCAGCTATTCATAACCGGAATAGTTTATTTGTCGACACTCGCCATGTAAATGATGGCGATGATGTCGGCCGGTTTCTGTATTTGGAAGGTGTGGAATATGTGATGTGGTGCACATATGATGTGCACTTTTACGCATCATATGCACTTCTCATGCTATTCCCGGAGATCGAATTAAACATCCAGCGGGATTTTGCAAAAGCTGTGTTGTCTGAAGATGGGAGGAAGGTTAAGTTCCTGGCTGAAGGAAATGTGGGAATTCGCAAGGTCAGAGGTGCTGTTCCACACGATCTGGGGATGCATGATCCGTGGAACGAAATGAATGCTTACAACATACATGACACAAGCAAGTGGAAGGATCTTAACCCAAAGTTTGTGCTTCAAGTATATAGAGATTTTGCAGCAACAGGGGATTACCAATTTGGAATAGACGTCTGGCCCGCAGTTCGTGCTGCTATGGAATACATGGAACAGTTTGATAGAGACAATGACGATCTAATAGAGAACGATGGTTTCCCAGATCAAACATATGATACATGGACTGTTCATGGTGTGAGTGCCTACTGTGGTTGCCTATGGCTAGCTGCTCTTCAAGCAGCAGCAGCAATGGCTCTCCAAATTGGTGACAAATTCTTTGCAGAATTGTGTAAGAACAAGTTTTTAAATGCAAAGGCAGCACTGGAAGCGAAACTCTGGAACGGATCATACTTCAATTACGACAGCGGGGCAAGCAGCAACAGCAAATCTATACAAACAGATCAGCTTGCAGGTCAATGGTATGCTGCATCTTCAGGCTTGCCTCCAATATTTGAGGAATCCAAAATCAGAAGCACTTTGCAAAAGATCTTTGATTACAATGTGATGAAGACCAAAGGAGGCAAAATGGGTGCTGTAAATGGGATGCATCCTGATGGGAAAGTAGATGACACGTGTATGCAGTCGCGTGAGATATGGACAGGTGTTACTTATGCAGCTGCAGCTACTATGATCTTATCTGGAATGGAAGAACAAGGATTCACCACTGCTGAGGGGATTTTCACAGCTGGATGGTCAGAAGAAGGTTTCGGGTAAGTTTTATTTCTTGTTTTAACGTTATCTATATCACAACTCACACACACTCCATTGATTTTATATGTCTGTGGAACGAATACAGATATTGGTTTCAAACACCAGAAGGTTGGACAATGGATGGGCATTACAGATCATTGATATACATGAGACCTCTAGCGATATGGGGAATGCAATGGGCATTATCACTGCCAAAGGCAATACTGGAAGCACCTCAGATCAACATGATGGATAGAGTTCACTTATCTCCTAGAAGCCGCAGATTCTCTCATAACTTTAAAGTAGTGAGACACAAGGCTAAGTGTTGCGGCAATGCTGGGTTAAGCTGTTCCTGCTGAGTCACTCACTAACGATGTTTTCGTAAACCATAAGCAAGTTCACATCTCATATATGATTATTTGAAGTAACTTATATAAAAAAGATGAAGAAGGAATTAGATGAATGAAGGTTCCAAGTTGTAACATTAATAGAGGAAAAGTTGAAGATTTCCATGTAAAGATAATGGAATCGTTCTGGGGAACATTTTGGTGAAGTTTGTAACTTAAAAAACTCTCGTCTTGTTAACTCTTTTCATAATAAGTGCCATATCTTATTAGCTAATTTTTTGGGCCTGATTCGCTGAAGCCCAATTCATATGGTATTTTTTGTACTTAGTCTGGTTTTTAAGACGTTAACTCGATTTATTTAAATTTAATTATTAACTAAATAAAAAATAGAAAGCCTCAGGGGCATATCAGAAAGTCTCGCGGTGAACTCAGAACTGTAGTCTGTAACCAAGTTCATATAAATCAGAGTCGGGTCGGGTATTTAAACCGGGTTTTCAAAATCTCCATCGATGATTTCGAGATTCATCTTGAGAATTCAGAAACCAACAAAACAAATCTCATCTCTCAATTCATTCAAAGCTTTTAGCTCATTAAACCCTAAACCCAAAATCCGAGTAGCTGTCTTCTGGGATCTAGACAACAAACCACCAGCTTCATTCCCACCCTACGATGCCGCCGTCAAGCTCCGAACCACCGCATCATCTTTCGGGTTCGTTAATCTTATGGTAGCATATGCGAATCGCCACACCTTCAGGTACGTTCCTTTACAAGTTCGAGAAGAAAGGAAAAATAAGAAATTGCTTAACCAATTAGAGAACAAAGGTTTAGTTAAACCACCGGAGCCTTACTTCTGCGGCGTTTGTGATCGGAGATTCTATACAAACGAGAAACTAATCAATCACTTCCGGCAAATTCATGAAACAGAGAACTCAAAACGTATGAGACAGATTGAATCTTCTAAAGGACATCAAAGAGTAAGACTTGTAGCTAAGTACTCAATGAAGATAGAGAAGTATAAAAGAGCAGCGAAGAATATATTAACGCCTAAGGAAGGTTATGGTTTAGCTGAAGAATTGAGCCGAGTTGGGTTTCGTGTGAACATGGTTAGTGATAAGCCTGAAGCTGCAGATAAAGCATTGAAAGAACATATGATTGAAGTAATGGATAAGAGAGAAGTTGAATGTTTGGTTCTTGTATCTGATGATTCTGGTTTTAGTGAGGTATTGTGTGAAGCTAAAGAGAGGTGTATAAGGACTGTTGTGATTGGTGATTTGAATGAAGGTATGTTGAAGAGAGTAGCTGATGTTGGGTATTCATGGAAGGAAGTTGTAATGGGGAAAGCGAAGAAAGAAGTTGAGAAAGTTATTGGGAAGTGGAAGGATAGAGATGTGTTGAAGAAGTTGGAGTGGAGTTATGATCCTGGTTTAGAGAAAGACAAAGGTTTGAGTTGTGTTTGGGATTACGAGTTTGATTATGATGAGAAACCATAAGCAAATTCACATCTCAATTTTTTTTTTTTTTTGGTTTAATCACATCTCAAATATTACTATAGATCATAAGTATAGGTGTGAATAAAATTTATGAAAAAAGTGGCATATACGATTTTGATCCTAAATAGCAAGACAAGAACAATTTGTGTTATTCATCTACTACTGCTTTATTAATTAAGCTCTCTCCATAGGCTATAAGATAAGCCACGTCAGAGTATATGACAACATACATAAAATACGCTTTATAGCGTTCAATTTAGACCTTGAATTTTTGAAGATTCACACATCTGAAATATTTGGGTTCTTCTTCTTTTAGATCTTACTACACTTCTTACTTAAGTCTTAAGGTTCATTTCTCACCTCTGCTCCTTTGTTCGATTTTGTTTAATACTGTATGTAATTATCTCCTAAACCCTGAGACTAGTCGCGATCCATCGAACCATTTCATCTCACTCGATCTTTTTATTTTTAATTCTGATCGGGTTTTCACTGTTTCCTAATTTGATTTCGTGCTCCGTGGTGTTGATTGATCATTTTTTTTTGTTCAGTTTGGATTTGTGATAATAATGTCGAGGAAGATGCTTGTTGATGGAGAGGTTGATAAGGCAACGACTGAAGAAGCCAATAACTATGATTTTGATTTGTTTGTTATTGGTGCTGGAAGTGGTGGTGTTCGTGCTGCTAGGTTTTCAGCTAATAATGGTGCTAAGGTTAGTTTGGCAGTATTAGTAGAATTCCTTGTAATTATTAATTATATCTTTTGTTATATATATATAGAATAATGTATAATATTATTTGATAAGTTTTGTGGTGTTGTTTCTGAATCAATCAAATGTTTATTAGGTTGGTATTTGTGAGCTTCCATTTCACCCTATTAGCTCTGAAGAGATTGGAGGTGTTGGTGGAACGTACGTTGTCAATATGAGGCTATCTACTGCTTTCTTTTTATTGTTTTTGGTTTATCTGTTTTTAAGCCATCTTATATATACTTTTTGTTTCAGCTGTGTTATTCGTGGTTGTGTTCCTAAAAAGATTTTGGTCTATGGTGCAACTTATGGTGGTGAACTTGAGGTAATAGTCATTTGTTTTCCTTTTAATCATTCTTTTTTTAGTTAGTGTGTTTCTTTTAGCTTTATGGACTTAATTACTCGTTTGTTTAACTATTATTTGTACAATTGTATTGCTGTTTCAACTGAGATGAAATTGTGTGTTTTTGGTGATTTATATATTGTGGTTTATCTGTTGCCAGGATGCTAGAAATTATGGGTGGGAAATAAATGAGAATGTCGACTTCACATGGAAGAAGCTTTTGCAAAAGAAGGTATACAGGAATTGTTTCTATGCCTTATGTATTACCTAATTGAGTTCATCACTAGTTTCTCCAATTCATGCCTATAAAAATTAGCTAAATGGTAACTGATTAGCACGCTGGAGTGGCTCCCTATGTAAGTTATGAAGATCATATGCTACATCTAATTTAGTGAATGTGAATTTGAGATCATTTTTTTGCATATCTTGGCGATGTAACAAATTTGAAGACAAATAATCAGTTAATCGTTTTTAATTTACCTATGTGCAGACTGATGAGATACTAAGACTGAATAATATCTACAAGCGGTTATTGGCAAATGCTGCGGTGAAACTGTATGAAGGTGAAGGAAGAATAGTTGGTCCCAATGAAGTGGAGGTGAGACAAATAGATGGCACGAAGATAAATTACACCGCAAAGCACATATTGATTGCCACTGGAAGTCGGGCGCAAAAGCCCAATATTCCTGGAAATGTAAGTTTATGTGTTCTTGTTATTTTTTGTCTACAATAGTGTGATGCGTTTCGTATTTATGAAATCATTATCCTCGAAGTAATTTTGGAAAGATTTTAATAGGAATAACATAAACATCTGTATTTTTACAGTGTGATTTCTCATGAAATAAGTCTGCGAGAAAAAACTATTAACTGCTATGTAAAGAAAGTCCACTGATCTATGTTCATAAACTATGTTACAGGAGCTGGCTATTACATCTGATGAAGCTTTAAGCTTGGAAGAATTTCCTAAGCGTGCTGTTGTGCTTGGAGGAGGGTAATGTCGTCCTCAATGTTTTCCTCCTGATATACCTATAGTCGTTTCAATGGTTTGATCCCTTTTCCATTTACTTTTTAATTAGGTACATTGCTGTGGAGTTTGCATCAATATGGCGTGGAATGGGTGGTACAGTAGATTTGTTCTTCAGGAAGGAACTTCCATTGAGGTGAGATTTTACACTCTTGCATTGAATATACAGTCCCTTTCAAGTGATATAGTTCTAATTTCTCAACTCAGAAAGCATCCCTCTTTAGTCATGTTGATACAATTGATTTCCTTATGTTTGATTCTTGTTTCTCTTTCTAAAACTTTACTGTTTCAGGGGTTTTGATGATGAAATGAGGGCACTAGTTGCTAGAAATCTTGAAGGAAGAGGAGTTAATCTGCATCCGCAAACAAGTTTGACTAAGGTATCTGAATATGTTTGTTACGTTTCATGTCTCATTGCTGTATACAATTCTTTCCACTTGTTTCGTGTGTGTCCTTTACTTAACATACAATATATTTTAATTTAGTTGACAAAGACAGACAATGGGATCAAAGTCTTATCTTCTCATGGAGAAGAATTCGTGGCAGATGTCGTACTATTTGCTACTGGTAAATTTTCTTTTAGTGTTCAAATTACTGAATTCTTATAAACCAGGAAGATTAGTGGCTTTACCTCCATTTGTCTAAAGATGGATCTTTTGTTTATATTTGGTACAGGCAGAAGTCCTAATACCAAGAGATTGAATTTAGAAGCTGTTGGTGTTGAAGTTGACCAGGCTGGAGCTGTGAAGGTTGTAACAAGTTTCCTATTGCTGCAGTTTTTCCTGAAGAAAAGTTTTCTTTGACTGTGTGGGTAAAGATTCTACTCTTGCTGCTACNTATGTTACAGGAGCTGGCTATTACATCTGATGAAGCTTTAAGCTTGGAAGAATTTCCTAAGCGTGCTGTTGTGCTTGGAGGAGGGTAATGTCGTCCTCAATGTTTTCCTCCTGATATACCTATAGTCGTTTCAATGGTTTGATCCCTTTTCCATTTACTTTTTAATTAGGTACATTGCTGTGGAGTTTGCATCAATATGGCGTGGAATGGGTGGTACAGTAGATTTGTTCTTCAGGAAGGAACTTCCATTGAGGTGAGATTTTACACTCTTGCATTGAATATACAGTCCCTTTCAAGTGATATAGTTCTAATTTCTCAACTCAGAAAGCATCCCTCTTTAGTCATGTTGATACAATTGATTTCCTTATGTTTGATTCTTGTTTCTCTTTCTAAAACTTTACTGTTTCAGGGGTTTTGATGATGAAATGAGGGCACTAGTTGCTAGAAATCTTGAAGGAAGAGGAGTTAATCTGCATCCGCAAACAAGTTTGACTAAGGTATCTGAATATGTTTGTTACGTTTCATGTCTCATTGCTGTATACAATTCTTTCCACTTGTTTCGTGTGTGTCCTTTACTTAACATACAATATATTTTAATTTAGTTGACAAAGACAGACAATGGGATCAAAGTCTTATCTTCTCATGGAGAAGAATTCGTGGCAGATGTCGTACTATTTGCTACTGGTAAATTTTCTTTTAGTGTTCAAATTACTGAATTCTTATAAACCAGGAAGATTAGTGGCTTTACCTCCATTTGTCTAAAGATGGATCTTTTGTTTATATTTGGTACAGGCAGAAGTCCTAATACCAAGAGATTGAATTTAGAAGCTGTTGGTGTTGAAGTTGACCAGGCTGGAGCTGTGAAGGTTGTAACAAGTTTCCTATTGCTGCAGTTTTTCCTGAAGAAAAGTTTTCTTTGACTGTGTGGGTAAAGATTCTACTCTTGCTGCTACTAATTCACTACATTATCCTCAGGTTGATGAGTACTCACGCACTAATATACCAAGCATATGGGCTGTGGGAGATGCCACAAACCGAATTAACCTTACACCTGTTGCATTAATGGAGGCCACCTGCTTTGCGGTCCGTGTCTCTTTCTTATCTTGTACTTATAATTCAATTATGTAATCCATTTGTTAAGTGGGATTATTTTAATGCTTGCAGAACACTGTTTTTGGTGGGAAGCCTACTAAAGCAGACTACACCAATGTAGCATGTGCCGTATTTTGGTAAGCATTCTTTCTAACCCGAGGAGTATGTGTATTGTATACTAAAACAATCTGNCGAAGAAGAGGCAGTAGAAAAAGCAACCGGGGATATTCTAGTTTTTACCTCAGGATTTAATCCTATGAAGAACACCATTTCCGGGTATGTGTAGCCATTCAAAATCCTAATTCGTAGAACAAATCCTTATATCACCCACACAGTTCTTCATTTCATCTTTTCTTGGTATTTTTTTAACATGCTTGGTTCTTTTTTATTTGGTGATAGACGGCAGGAAAAGACATTAATGAAGCTAATAGTTGATGAGACGAATGATAAGGTTATTGGAGCATCCATGTGCGGTCCTGATGCAGCTGAGATTATGCAGGCAAGCTTTAATGCTTTTGAAAGCAAATAACTTTTCTTCTAACCTGATTTGAGTTTTTAGAAGTATTAATGACACTTACAAAGCTTGTTAAATTGGATTAGAGTTTTGATTCAGAGAAATCTCATGTTTTTTAGTATGTGTCCTTGTATTGATGGATGCAGGGGATTGCTATTGCGCTCAAGTGTGGAGCTACTAAAGCACAATTCGACAGCACAGTAAGTAAAATCTTTCTGGAGTTGTGTTTTTTAACTTTCATCGGTTTGATTTATTATTATCTATATTATCTAAAAAATCAATTTAACACTGGTGAACAAAACACAGGTTGGGATACATCCATCTTCTGCAGAGGAATTTGTGACAATGCGTACCGTGACCAGACGCATTGCCTACAAAGCCAAACCTAAGACGAATCTATGAAGCCACAAAAATCTAAAAGAGACGGACAATATCAGGAAAACTCAGTACACTTAAGTTTGATCAGAGAGTCAGACAAAAACATGAGTTTCCTTATACTCATATCATCATGTCCTAATAAAAAATGATTTCGTAAATTTTTGTTTGTTTGTTGACGTTTCTCTTCATACCTATTTAACTTGGGAAACGCACAGTTTCTTATACTCTTGTTGCTAGTGAAACTTTTATCACCAAATATGTTAAAAGTTATATCATATAAACTGGTTTGGTAAGTTTTGTCTCAACAAGGGAACGACCTTGTAATAACTAGACCCGAGTCGAACTAAATTGAATCAAACTGAACAAAAGCAGGTCGAGGTGATGACATTTGCAAACAAACAACCTTATGATGTTTTACGAAGGACAGGGCACTCGGAGCAGTTGCAATAATTTATTCACTTTCTATGATCAAAACAACTTACAGGAAACAAAAGATTACAAGAGTGTCCAAAGTGTGTTTTATTATAAGGAACTTATAAAGAAAATAATAATAATAATAAGTGAATGCAACCAATATGTCAATATAAACATAAACACATCAACTGCTCTGGCCACCAAAAGTTTCATCCTTACTCTTAAAACATTCAAATGATACTGGTTTCAAATGCAGCCAGGCTTGATACACACAAAAAGATGTAAACGAAACGACCTGGGCTTGTCGTTTTGAAGCTCTGTTTCATGTCTTAATCGAGCTTCACGTTTGAATATAGAAGTGTGTCCTTGGTCAAAGGCATGTTCATAAGGAAGTACACCTGTAACATCATGAAAAGCATGTCAACATCAACTCTACTTTGGCTGAAGAATCTGGTGAGTACTAGTTCATTGATAGATATGAAGAATTTAGTGATCTTACCCCAAGGATAGTTGCAATGAGAAGAAGTATTCCAGTCAACCATGCAAGAGTCAGCCTAACAAGTAAAACTTGCGCGATAATGATTGCACCTGGACCTCCCTCTACCTCAGCCATCGAGCGTGCATATGAACGAGAAGAAGACCCAACAGTCAGCATATTCTCTTCATTTACTCTCTCATCAAGGACTATCACTCCAACAATCTGGCCTGCAAGAGTCCAAACATCTCTCAGCTTAAATAAAGAACAGTAAAGAAAATGAAATATGTTTAAGAGGATTACTTTGTAAGACACATTTTTGAAAACGAGTTTATTAAATCACAATGATAATTCACCTTTGTAAGATGTCTCCAACAGATCGAATAGCTTTGATATTGTGGCAAGTAATACATTCATCCCTTGCTTAGCCTTACCTTGTCCGTACTCCTGTTTTAAAGCCTGTAATTTCCAGAGAGAATAAAATCATATCAGACACCGAAAAGCTTTGCAAAAATTGCAAAAGACAAGTAGAATAACAAGATGGAGATTAAGAATGCATCATTGAGAAGGCAGCAACTCAATAGATAAAATCATCCCAAGATCCTAATTAGTCCTGTGATCCTTAGGATACAAACAAGAATGGCTTTAACGACTACAATTAACTCAAAACATTTCCACTTCTAAAATCTTATCATGATTCCATCAGCTTCAATTTATCTATGATCCCTAAAACACCTATGCAGGAATAGCTTTAAAGAGTGCACAAATAACAACCATTAAGCAGAAATGTCAAGAGGTTTTAAGAGATAAAAGGAGTTGCATTTACTTATGCAGGGAACGAAAAATAAAAACAGAAGAGATGAGACATGAATGCACTTACATCGATCCCACCAAAGCGTCCAACTGTTAATTCAGCAGGCTTCTCAATACCATTAGATAAATCCTCATGAAGGTTGACTGCTCGTTTGATATTCTGATATAGACTCACAAGGTTCAGTGCAAACTTCTTCTCAGCTTCCTGCCCACAGTAACAAAAGTCATGTACCTTCTTTAAATGGAAACCACAATATCTACAACTACAAGTGATGTAGAACCTCCTTAGACGTAATATTGTACATGGAATTAAGAATAATACCTTTTCTAAATGGAACTCCACATTAGCACCACCGGCCAGAGGAATACTCAACAATCCAGTCAATGGTTCAGTAGAGCCAGCAACATATGATCCACCCCACCAAGATGCCTATGAATATTATAACCACACCATTAACTGATGTTCACATTAAAGCAAACAATAGTGTTTGCAGTTAGAATGTTAGGTTTTGTTGACTTACGAAATCATTAATGTCTTTGTCAGTCACATCAGAGGAGGGTTCATTTACAGACACAACAGCCACTTCACTTTCTGCAGAATTTTAAAAAGATTAATAAAATGTATCCAACGCAAGACTTAACTCAAATGAAGAACATTAGGAACTAGTGATGGTCAATGGATAGTTCTAGTATTCAAGCTATCGAGGTACCTGGTAGTTCAATATCAGCATTGTAAGAATCAGAGCTAATACTGCTCCTTATCGCATTTTCCAACAAAGGGTTGGATTCCACAAGCGCATCTGCAAGTAGAAACAAACACTTGAATGATTACAATCAAATTCTTTTGATTCACATCAGAAAACTAAATCTTTCAAATGTATTATTTGCATTACCATCAGCTCCAGCGATTTCTAACACAAAAGCAGCATGTGGCCTCTCAAATGGATTAGGTTTAAGAATCTTGTTCAACTATAACAAAATGCAAAACCAATAGAAGATGAAATACAAAACTTTAACCCAAGGATAACAAACTTTACTAGAACACTTAAAAACCTTAGATGAGCCATCAGCTGTCAAAGTTGCTGGAGGTGCAAAACCTAACAAGGTAGACACAGCTGCCGATATATCAGCAGATGACATAGGAAGCGCCTGTGGAAAGAAGATAACTTTGTGTTATTATGATAATAATTCATGTTCCCTAATACAATATACTAATAGAAAGAGATATTAGAAACAAGTGTGCCACAAAAGAATCATCAAAACAAGTATAAAGTCACAAACTTGAGTACTAGTCAAACAAGAATTTGAAATATGTACATTGATCTCTCATCAAGAGCAATAATATACAAAACCAAACAAAACAAAAACTTCATATTAATACCACTTATTGTTTCCAGCAACGATCTTAGATTGAAAAAAAAAACACGAAATTGAGCTTTCCAAATCGGTTATTCAGTAATATGAGAACGAAGATCATTACCTCGATGGATGATCGAGGACGAAGATATTGGTTATTGGATCCATCAATGAAGAAAACAGAACCACTTGCTTCTCCCTACATCGATCGATCCAATTTGTAAAAAAAAAGTCAGATCCACAAGTCATACATCTAATCAAATTCCATAATGACGGGAAATATTGTAAGAGATAAAAACGAACCCTAGAATTCAAGGTGAGAAGAAGAGAGACGACGAATACGTAGAAAGCTTTCATCTTTTTACAACGAGATCGATAGCGTTGAGAGAGATCGGAGTTATCAGGCTAGAGAAAATGTAGTTTAATGGAGGAGACGAAGCCAGATGTGGTAGACAGACACAACTTCAAACGATGTCGTTTTTGCTAATAAAAATTTCCAAATATCCGGTTCAATCCGGTTCTTAATAACCGGTTTAAGTTTTTTCAAGGTATAGGGGCATAATAGTCAAAACATAAAACTGGTTCGATCGTTCGTTTTTTAGAGGAATAATAATTAATTACACTCCATTATTTCAATTTCCAGAGAAAGAGAGCTGTGACGGCGACGATGGAGACTTGAAGTAACAAACTTACAAACCGGAGATTCTTTGAAGAAGATGGAGATGTGACGTCATGAGCTCAAGGTAGACGAAATTTCCAAACGATTCATTGCTTTAAAGCTTCAGATCTATAAGATTAAAAGGTTTCAACGCTACCATTGCTCGATTCCTTCGCCGGAACTCACTGATCGGAAAATTAACAGATTAGTCGGATGAGTGAGAGACTTGTTGCTTAGATTTGTAGCTTAGTGTCACTCACTGCTTAGCGACTAGGAAAAAAAAATGCCGAGACCAGGTCCAAGACCATACGAGTGTGTGAAACGAGCTTGGCATAGCGATCGTCATCAACCAATTCGTGGTTCAATCATTCGTCAGATTTTCAGGTTTTGCTTTGTTTTTTTCACTCTTAGGGTTTTATATGTTTATGTTTCTTAATTTTTAGGGCTTTGATTTGAAGGCTTGCAATGGAAGCACATAGCACAGGTACAAGGAAGAATAAAGAATGGCAAGAGAAATTGCCTGTAGTTGTCTTGAAAGCTGAAGAAATTATGTACTCTAAAGCCAATTCTGAGGTTTTCTATAAACTCTTTTATGAATATGTTTAGAGAGTGTTTCAACTAAATCTGAGTTCTCTTTTGAATTCCATTAGGAAGAGTATACAGATAGTGAAACAATGTGGAATAGAGTAAATGATGCTATTGATACTATTATTAGAAGAGATGAAAGTACTGAAACTGGTCCTCTTTTACCTCCTTGTGTTGAAGGTTATTTCTTGTTTCCCTCTTAATCTCTTCACAGAATTGTGTGTGTGTTTTAATGTGTTGTATTTTGTTTTGATATGGTATAGCTGCTCTTAACTTGGGATGTATTGCTGTAAGAGCTTCAAGAAGCCAACGACATAGTAACATAAGGACTTACCTTGGTCCAAAAATCCAGGAACCGATGAATGACCCTTCATACCATCATCATCATCAAGCTCAAAAGTCATCTACAAAACCAAGCCATACAACCGTTCAAACTGCAATACCAGTTGATGATAACAGCAACAAGCATGTAGCTGCTCCTCGTGGTTACCCGTTTCTTCATGAATCTATGCCAATGCATCAAAAGCCATTGGTAATGAGGCAAGGAACTAGCGCTGCTCCTACTCCGCCTCCAGCTCCAAATTCAGCTAACTTGGGTTTGGTGTATCCTTTGTACTACGGAGGTAATGATCAATCTCAGAATATGGACATGTCTTTTAGAGTTCCTGAAACACCGATAATAATTGGCATGCCATTTGGTATAAAGCCTCAAGAAGAAGTAACAGAGAGGATATGTGATTTATCTTTGAGACTTGGTATATCTTCAGAACCATCAACAAGAATAGATGTCGGATCTTACTCAGGAAGAAACCAAGAAGAGTTATGTTTATTCTCTGAGGTAAAGAAGAATGAATGGTTTAAAAATTGTGAAGATCAGAACACAGAATCGAGATTCAAAAAGCAGAAAACATTTTGTGGAGGAGGAGACTTCATCTAGGATTTGGGTGTGAAAATATCTTGTAAAAGCATCTGAGGTTTGTATTGGTTAAATACATGTATTGACTCTACTAGTTCTCTTAGCTTTAGCTTCACTTCAAACTAGAGATGATGAAGATGCTTTTAAATTAAAACTCAAAACTTCTCTTTGATCAACTTGGTCATTCATGTTTTTGATAATTTTCTTAATCGTCTTGACTTGCTTGATAGTATAAGTTAACGTAGAGGCTCATGACTCATTCCAGTTATAAACATTTTAGACTAATGTGCTTTATTAAGTCACGAAACAAAACATGATGAAATTTGGTGACATTGCGAAGCCACAAGTCTCTTGCTACCTTAACCAATTTAGCAAATCCGACATACAAAATTTCATGCCTAGATGCTTACAAATGTCACCTTATACTGTATACTGTAAACAAAATTTAGTAATATACTGTATATCCGAAATTTATTTTAATATGGATTTTTTTTGTTTTGAACCTTATAATATATGGGTTAGATATTTAAGTGGATCCAGATGTAAGACATTTATACCAGTTTTGATATAAAAAAAAATATCCCATTGTAAAAAGTATAAAACAGTCCCGTGATATTCACGAGTGGTGAACATAGAATAAGATAAAAGGAGATTATGTATTTGAAAAAAATGAAATATTTAGAGATAAAATTCATAAGTCAACATCTCATGTATGATTAGCGTGACACCTATCATAATCATATCTCAACTTTCCTTTTCCTTCTTATCTTTCTCTTCTTTTTATTTTTTGGAATGTTTATTTATTTTATCATCAAATAATGTTGTATCTCTCTTTTCTTTTCCTTAATTTTGGACTTCTCCACCGTATTAGAATTTTCCCTTTTCTCTTCTTTATATATATGATTTATATCGAATGTCCAAAACTATGCAAGTCCCTAAACTATCATATAATAACCTTTTTCGAAACTTTATTTAAAATCCAATTTGATAAGTGGTTTAGTAGCCTATCTTTAATGTCAGACTTGTTGAACCGGAATGTCATATAAGTGTAACCCTAATTAAGATCAATGAACATGAAGGCCAAGAGTCGGCTATGAAAACCATTATGACCTCAAGGCCAACAAACCCCAAGATGAATTTGAAATTCATAAGATTTATTTGCATAACTTTAGAGTGAATGTTAATTTTGAAAAAAAAAACAAATTGGATAGTTGTTTATAACATTTTTGTATTTTTGTACATCTAATAGTTGTTTTTACATAAAATATTTATACTTTTGTACATCTAATAGTTGTTTTAAACATTTTTTGTAGGCTTTGACATTTCAAGTAACGGGATTATAAAATCCTTCAAACCTCATTATGGGTGGAATGTTGAAGTCTTGAAGATATGAGGACATATGTAGTTGATGTCTAAAGACGACCAACATCTTTGGTTTTGCTAAGTTGCGGTAAAATGAATTTTTTTTTTCACTTTCAATTCTTTTATTTATATTACTATTTTTATTTCTTTTACTGCAACAAAAATTGATGGATAGTTACCGATGAATTTATGATGAATAATTCATCGGGATCTCTTAGAAAATAATTCATCGAAACAAGTATGAACACAAATTTTAAAATATAAATATATATATATATTTGTAATTGTAAATGATATTAAGAGAAATACGACAGATTAAATTATAAAATTTCCCATACTAAGATTTAAAGTTTGACTCTCATATTTTTGTACAATTATATGCTATAATAAATTTCAAAATAAAACCAGAAATATTTTTATAAATATCAAAATTATATATTTTAATCTTATATCTTGTACCTCACTTAAAGTTTTAAAGATATATGATGAACGAATATATATTGTGGTAAAATATATATTATAGACAGAATTTAATATATTTTTAATAAACTAATAATAATAAAATTTTCTTTTTAGTATATGAAGATAAAATTTGTAATGTTTTATTGAAAAATAAAATATTTTCTACTAATTTTATGCTATATTCTTAATAAAAGCTATTTAATTGATAAAACTAAAATTTAAAACAAAATTTGTTAAATACTAAAAATAATTAATACTGTTTTATTAATATATAAAATATAAATTTTAACTTAATAAGACTAACCCTAAAATACATATATTATCCAAATATAAAATATTTTTTAACTAAAATCTTAAAATTTATTTAATATTTAAAAACCTAAAACGAATTTTTATCACTCACGTAGCACACACCTCTGTGTATCATATTAACTTTTATAACCCATGAACATGTTGTATATATAATACAAAATACTAACAGAAAATAATACATATAGAATTGAAAAGATAGCTAAAATATATATTTAAAAAAAAAAAAGACAGTGTATAATTACGATTATAGTTGTGTATTTTCATATTTCGTCAGGCATATTTGAAAATATAATTTATTATATACATAGTATAAAAAGTTCTAATATACAGTATCTAATATATTAATATCTATGCTTTTATAGCTCTCAGAATAAGTTGTATAAGCGCATTATCAAAATTTTGAGTTTTTTTTCTATATACATACAAAGTTTTGTTCCGATACTATATTCTTATATTTTATATTCATTCATCACTGTCACTACAAAAAAAACAAAGCAGTTTATCCAAAAAAAAATTGGCGTTCACTAAACAAAATTTATCTTTATATGTATAAATATTATTATTTCGACCCAAAATATATATCATAGTTGATGAAAAAAGGAAAGTAAAGTTAACAAAGGGAAAAAAAAAGTGACTGAAAAAGTGGCTGTAAATAATATAAAAGGTAATAAAAAGTCGTGTCCATAGGCTTTTTATTTTTCAACATTTCTTTTGTTTTTGATAAAATGTTATTTCAACATTTCAACAGCCAACTTTAAGCAAATAAAATGGTACACAATATGTCGGTTATACTGTTTATTTATTTTTACACTGTTTATATAAATAGATATTCTATATGCATACACATATTTATATCAACTATATTTTTAATTCTTGTTGTGTGTAAATGAAAATTGTGTCAGTGAGGTAATAGTGTTCTATTAATTATTAATTAATAGTATGGTACATATTCTTTTTCATTTAAAATCACTAATTTTTGTTATTAAATATTTTTTCTGGTTTGGATTTATAACAAAAAAATAATTTAAAGTGTTAAAAGATTCATAAAAACCTGCTATAGTTTGTCATTGGACAGGTTCGATCGGTCAACTACTGAAACATAAAAAAATAATATATATATGATATTTAATTTTATTTAAAAAATAATTTCAATATTTATATTTTCCGACAACTTATTAACTAATTATAGGACAACTAACTAATTATTTATGTTTTGATTTTTTTTTTAATAATCTTTATTAATATTATATTATATGTTAATACATCTTATTTTCAAATATTAACAAAACTAAAACACGTAAAATATTTTTTCTAATATATGAAAACTTGTTTTTTATAAAAAAAACGTAAAACGTAGAAATAAAATGTTTGCCAAATGCTAAAATATTTTTTTTCTGCAAAAAAAGAAAAATATTTTTTCGCAAAAATGCATAAACTCATGACCCTCCATTTATTATATCTAAAAAATCATGATTTAAATAAATTATAAAATAAACTGACATATTGAGAATGTTAAAGTTCCAGCTTAAACTTGATCCTTTTTTCTCCGAGGATCTATTGACATAGTAGATGGTTATGAGTGTTATGCATATCATAAGTATTGTTTTGTTGGCTAATTTGGGAAAGTATTTTTATTATTTTGGGTTGGCATTTCGATGCACTTTATTTCATGTTTCTTTTTTCTTTTCAACATCAATGTAATATATAGTATACTCTAACTCCATTATATTGTATATAACATACTGCTCCTATGGATCCGCGACTCTTTAATTATTCCTAAAAAGTTCATTGGGTTCAACGTATATATTTCACTTCACTTTTCGTTATATACTGCATGCATTACGTATATGTCTCCTCACACTCACACAAATAGTATATATATGTCATCTTTGTTGAACAAAATTAGTAATATACTCGACTAAATATAATATTTGAAATAATATATATATATAAATAAAGGTGGAGAGATTTGATTAAGTTCACGTAAAGCGGTGGAGAAAAAAGAGCGGCTTGGCTTGTGAACTCTGAAAATCATATCATATGATCATTAATGTATTGAAAGGTTGAAAAAAGTTAAAGAGGTGATCAACTGATACACGTGTGTTTTCACGTTACTCTCTTTTTTTTTTGTATTTTCTGGCTCCTCCCTCACGTTTTCGACAAAGAAATATTATATTTATTTATTACATAAACAAGGTATGATTTGAAAATTTTAATTATTATTTTTTCAATTTGACTCCATCGCAATCATGGTGAATAATTATATCCAACTTGAATCTATTATAGAACATAATAAAAGCTAAGGTTCGATCTCCAATTCGAATCTGACGATGAAATACAAAACATTTTCAAGAAAAAACAAATTATGAGGCATAAAAAACATAACATAGTATTATTTATATTACAATAACTATCATTGTTGTATTCCTTCTATTTCATATTAGTTATTTTTTAGATCTTTTAATTTTATTATTTAATGTTGTTAATATACATATTTGAATTTTTCAAATTTTTATTAATTTAATATTTTAACCAATAAAATAAATCAAATGAAAATTAATTAAAAGTAAAGGAATAAATTTTTATGTGTTTTTAATAAGTGTGAAAAATCTATTATAACTACCATTTGTTGGTTAATCTGTCAGGTGAAAAAGTAATTGTTATGTATCTGATCTTCGAAGACATAGTAAATTTAGATTTACCAAGATGAGTAAAGATTTATCTATATAACTGAAAAAAACCATATTTGAAGATGATCTGAATATATTATAATGTTTTTTTATTTAGTTACAAGGGAGTGATTGAATGAGCATCTTTTGATTAGCCAATCATGATTTTCTGTAAAAGCATTTCGAGGGGACATTGAGAACTTCCGACTGCACGGCTTTATCCTCCTACCTTTTCAAGCTTTCACTAACCATTATTACATTTCAAGAATTTTTAAAGGACAATAATTTCTTTTTTTTGTTAACGTATAATAATTTTTTACTATGCAATTAAAAAAAGGACAATGGTAACCTTTGTTTTATTTTATAGTAAGTTTCACATACACAATTTATTCAGTGACTACAAACCAGATAATAATCATATAAGTACGAAAATGTTATACGTGAAATATCTAATTTAACTTATGAAGATGTTTTCTAAATTATGTTTTTAGTAACAAAAAGAATAAACATAGGAATTAGTGAAATAAAACGATGTCTCAATGAATAATGGGAATATGTAATAATTAAATTAGTTTATGTTCGTCAAAGTTTTTGATTAATTTACATATATTTAAGAGACATATATTTTAAACTTTTGAATTTTTTTTTTACGAAATTTATTTTCTCTCTGTCTTTTTTTTTGTCACGAACCAATCACACCCTTAGATAAATAAAATAACTAGCTATAGGATATACGTATTTAATAACTTTAATGAATCCCTTGTCGTACCTTGTGTTCTACATACGTATGAATCTATATATGTGAGAGCTTGGTGATGCTTGTTTATTTATGACTTCTCAATACAAAAAGCTCCACTCACTTTTTATAGTTTTGTCTTCTCTTACCCGTCTTCTTCTACTCTCTTCGCATGCCTTGCGCCCTTTTATATACATCTCTCGTAAGCCCTAGCAAATCATATACATGGTCAGCTTCCTTTCATGTAATTAACACTCATACTAAAGAAGTTCAAATCTGTTTTTTTTTTTTCTTGGTTAATCCCTTAGTTTTCTTTACAAAATTTATTTTGAATAATTATTTTATATGCATAGACAGACATATATGCATGCAGATGCATGTGTAATGAACATGTAGTTTACTTAGGTTTGGTCATAACTTGTTCTACGTGTTTATGTTTCATGTGTATATATATATGTTTTCAACTGACTATGAAGCTCATGAATTGTTTTCATCAGGTCAAGAAGCTAAATAGTAAATAGACTCGAGACTTTTATAATCAAGTAGTAATGGATAAAGATTACTCGGTACGTACGTCTCCTAATATTTCAAGATCATAATCATAAACTTCTTCTCCTATATACCAACTCGATTCTTAAATTCTTGTTTCTCTCAGGCACCGAACTTCTTAGGTGAATCCTCAGGCGGTAATGAGGATAACAACTCCGGTATGATAGACTATATGTTCAATAGAAACCTTCAGCAACAACAAAAGCAATCGGTGCCACAACAGCAACAGCAGCATCAACTGATCTCTCCTTCTGGATTTGGAGCAACGTCATCTTTTGATAAAATGAATTTCGCTGACGTGATGCAGTTTGCGGACTTCGGTCCTAAACTAGCGTTAAACCAGACCATGAACCAAGAAAATCAAGAAACCGGGATCGACCCGGTTTATTTCTTGAAGTTCCCTGTCTTGAACGACAAGATAGAGGACCATAATAACCAAACCAAACATCTCATGTCTTCTCATCAAACGTCTCAAGAAGGAGGTGACTGTGGAGGAAAGATAGCGAATATGTTTCTTGAAGAAAAAGATGATCAAGAGGACGACAACGACAACAACTCTGTGCAACTTCGTTTTATTGGAGGAGAAGAAGAAGATAGGGAGAACAAGAATGTTACGACAAAGGAGGTTAAAAGCAAGAGGAAGAGAGCTAGAACGAGCAAGACCAGCGAAGAAGTGGAGAGCCAACGAATGACTCATATCGCTGTCGAAAGGAACCGTAGGAAGCAAATGAACGAGCATCTTCGTGTCCTCAGGTCTCTCATGCCTGGCTCCTACGTTCAAAGGGTATGCATGATATTCATACTATAATTATATCATATAGAACAAAATATATTTTGAGTGTGTTTATATTATTATATGTACATATACAATTAATGTATAATTACTATAGGGAGACCAAGCATCGATCATAGGAGGAGCAATAGAGTTTGTGAGAGAGCTTGAGCAGCTCCTACAATGTCTGGAATCTCAGAAACGTCGGAGAATCTTAGGAGAAACCGGTAGGGACATGACCACGACAACTTCTTCTTC
>KE158754.1:75307-108362 GCA_000411055.1 Leavenworthia alabamica | reverse complement strand
GAGACGGCAGAGAACAAGTCTATTTTGGCTGACGTGGAGGTGAAGCTGCTAGGGTTTGACGCCATGATCAAGATACTTTCAAGAAGAAGGCCAGGACAATTGATTAAGACTATAGCTGCTCTGGAAGATCTTCATCTCTCTATTCTTCACACTAATATCACTACCATGGAACAAACCGTCCTCTACTCCTTTAATGTCAAGGCAAGTTTCACTATTTTTATATATAATCACATACGTTTATGATCTATGGATTAGTATTGTTATAAAGTATATGAACTAGCAAGGCTAAAGTGAGGTATATGTAAAATATGTGCAGATTACAAGTGAAACTAGGTTTACAGCAGAAGACATTGCTAGCTCCATCCAACAGATATTTAGTTTTATTCATGCAAATACCACCATGTAAGGATTTTAATACATTTCTTATATTTAAATATTGTTTAAAAGATGCTTTTGATAAGTTTATATTGACCACTTAAAAACAAAAGTATTATCTTGGTTCCATGTTAGTCATTATATATGTCATTTGTGTTGTTTTTATTTTGTCTTTCCGATGTCATGATTATTTCTTTTTGGGTTTGATATGGTATCTAATCATCAAGACATCATTACTTTTTTTATTGTGAGTATACAAGTCTAGTAAAATCGTCAGAGTCTTAGCAGTTTATTCATTTCCAAAAAGAAAAAAAAATTCTGTCAAAAAAAAGGAATTAAATATATGCTGGTACCATGTTTTACATCATAGAATATGTCTTCTCTCTTTGTTTGTTGTTTTCCTTATAGATGTCATAAAACTTTTCTTTTTGTGTATATATATGGTGTACTATTGTGATTCTTTTTATCTAATATTATGGTGTTATTTTTATTAAATTTACTTTTTAAGTGTTAAAGGTTGGAAACTATTTTAATAACCTGTTGAATTTTGATTCAGATCCGGAAGCTCTAATCTGGAAAATGTTGTATATGCTTGAAAATCATCACAAGGGGACAACATTCTATGCAGACTTGGTGAAGATGGCCATAATCTCTTCATATTCGTTTTTCTAAGAGTTTTAAACTTAATCGAAGGAGTGTTTTTCTTTCTTTTTATTTGATCTTTTATGTAGTTTGAATTTAAGTGTTTGTTTGGCTTGTAATTTTAGAACTCTATAATAATATATGCTGTGTTCTAAAACTGTGGTTTAGATTGTTAGTACTTGAAGTATCTTTGTAGAGGAAAAAAATGCATGAATCATTTTCTTGAGATTTTCCTATGAAAAAACTATCCAATCTAATGAAAATAAAAAACAATAATAGTAAAAAAATAACCTAATTTCTAATCTACAAAAATTGACTATACGGTTCAACAAAGTGACGCTTTTACACTTTTACAAAAGTGATTTGACTAAAGTACGATGTGTCAGAATAAAATTTGTTTAGGAAACTCAAAGTGTTTGTACTCGTTTAATCTCTCTTTCTCTTCGCAACAATGATAAAAACCCTCGTCAGCCATAGTATTCATCATCCTTATTTTTAGCCTTAATCCAAGACAGTTCCGACACAAAAAAACAATAAAACTATTCTCTCACACGAAGTGGATTCTTGTAAGAACTTGACCATGTCCAAAAGTGATAAATGATTCAAGACCCGTCCAAAGCTCAAAGCTCCTTTATCAAGAACTAGGGATCAATTATCACGGTCTTTATTTACAAAAGTTATGAAACATGGGACATTTCTGATCCAAGGACCACTAGTGATTACTCCTAATCGAATTTTTTTGGTCTTAAAAAAAGTGTAAGAACGTGTGTTGTTTACTCTTCTCGAGATATGAAACTAAACGTGAATCACTAAATGTTAAAAAGAAGACAAATATAAACACGTGTCTTACCAAACATCTCTTTTACATCATCGTATGGTCTTGAAATGATGTTGGCGTTTGAGTCTTTAGTTACTCATCTCTAATAAAATATGCCCCTGCATATGCAGAGGCCAAGATGAAGGTGACAGTTTGTTGAATGTGATTATAGGTCAGATTCTATTACGATCAAACCAATGCATGGGACTTGTCTGATTCTTTAGGACCATACCAATTAAATGATTTTTTTTTTAAATGAGAGAATTGTTATTTTACAAACAGAAAAAAGGAAAAAGCTGAAACGCAGAGCACAAACTATTTTACTTTTTATTTCACTTTTTTTTGTTTGGTTAAAGGGTTTTATATTCATCTTTGTTCGATGCAAATGATTGCCACTTAGAATAACCAAATTAGTGGAAACAAATTGTAATGAATTAATGAATGATATTAATCTTTTTTCAAATAGGCTATAATGTTTTCGACAAGGCCCAAATATAAAATAAACCAATCAAGAACATTCGGGAGAAGTCAGATTGAACCAAAGAGAGAGTGTGATGGTAAGCATGAACCAACCATACCCGAAGAAGATAAAGATAAGCCGTAAAATATAAATATTACAAATATTCAAGCTCTAAATTTTAAAAAAAAAATATTCATAGTATGTAATTCTGTAAAAACAATAAAGTTCTATTTCTATATTATATGAGAAGTACATTATAAAAGTTAATTTATATCTGTTGTTTATTATACAATGCAACTAGAGTTATACTAGTATTTTTAACACACTAAAATAGAAAATGAGATTCAAAATAATCTAATAGAAAATGATAATTGGATTCGTAAGATCTTTATATTATATGAATATTATGTTCTCTTAAAGAGGTGTATTAGACTGATGATTTGAAATTTTTTTAAAATAATATACTGAAATATAAATGTTCAAATAGTTACTAAAATTTTGAATTATTAAATTAATGACTTAAAATATAATTAAATTTGCTATTAATAAAAAATATAAAAATTTAATTTAAAAGTTTTACCTAAAATTTAAAAGAATTTTTCACTTAAAATGTAAATATCAAAATTTTATGTTTTTAAATAAGATTTTAAAAAATTTTATATCAAATTTTATAATTTATTAAAATTTAACCAAATCATATCAAATATCATTAAGAATCTAATCTCTTGAGATATCTTTGTTAGTCTTTTACCCATTGAACTAAAATAATCAAATTTAAAACATGTAATTATACAAAAGGAACATGTATCCTCTCAGTAACTGGTTTAACTCTTTTCAAAAATTAAAAATATAATAATATAATTAACTTTGTTAAATATTAATATTGTAATGTAAGTGTTCATAATAATATTCATTAAAATCCAACATTGGATTTTAGTTTAAAATTAAATCGTTAAATAAATAGTATATGATTTAAACTAGTGTTTATAAATCATTAAATCAATATGATAAAAAAAATTAAAAATCAATGATACAATAAGACATGATTTGATCTAAAAATCCAAATTTATTAAAATCAGTCAATAAATTCCTCTTAAATAAATTGTTCTCTTTAACTAATAAGATTAAATAATAGAAAACAGATGAGAGATATTTTAAAATTTGTATTAAAAATACAAACTATACTTTTTAACACAAACATTTGTATTAAAAATACAAACTATACTTTTTAACACAAAAATTTGTATAAAGTTTGTCTCTTGTCTTAAAATACTTGTATTTAGTTTTCAATAAATTAATAGATTTGTTTGTGTTAATTTCATGTTTTCAAATTATTTAAAAATAACAGATTCAAATGGAGAGCTTCAATGTAATTTTATATATTAAAAGATAGGTTTTGATAATTTCCAAACGAATACAAAGTCTCGACCACTAGCTTGGCAGTTACCACAATCGCATAAATTAATTACAACTTCCTTTTTAGTTTCTGATTTCTCACACAAAACCAAGATTTGATCACAAAATCAAGAAACAAAGCTACACTTTCCAGTTTTAATTATATTACATTTAATTACACAATCAAAACCTCTATGTAATAAAAAACTAAATAAAGTAATAAATCTCATCAAAATATTCACAAGAAATAAAAACCATTTACTCCACTACTCTTACTTGTCTTCCTTCTCTTAACCTCTTAACCTTTTTTTATTATCATCTAAACAAAACCAAAAGCTATAGTAATGAGAACTCATCGAATCTTCATTGGTCTCATCGTTCTTTGTTGTTTTTATCTTCCTCACCCTATTGAAACTAAACCATCGAGAGGATACCACCAACATGTGATCGTGGATCAATCAGGCCATGGAAATTTCACGACAATACAAAAAGCTATTGATATGGTTCCAATCAATAATCATCATTGGTTCTTCATCAAAGTTAAAGCTGGTGTTTACAGGTCAGATACATTTAAATTAAAATCTTGAATGATATAATTGTGAAAATGCTTATGTAACGTTTTATCTTTATATTATGTCATGTAAATAAAAGAGAGAAAATAAAGATACCATATGAAAAACCATATATAGTAATAATGGGAGATGGTAAAAAAGTAACAAGAGTTGAATGGGATGATCATGACTCGCCTGAACAAAGCCCTACTTTTGCTACTTTCGCCGATAACACTGTCGTTCAAAAAATCACTTTCGTGGTACGGTGCGGTGATTTTTGTTTTTTTCTTCTTTTTTACTTTTTTTTTTTATTTTATTAACTTTTTATTTTAGTATAAATAAAGGGTTTCGTTTTACATTTTGTTATAGAACTCTTATAACTTCCCTAGCCAAGGGAAAATAAACAAGAACTTTAGAAAGCCAGCGGTGGCTGCGTTGATCGCCGGTGATAAGTCGGCTTTTTACTCGGTAGGATTTGCTGGAATTCAAGATACCTTGTGGGATTGTGATGGCCGACATTATTTTCATAAATGCACTATTCAAGGCGCCGTCGATTTCATTTTTGGTAGCGGCCAATCTATTTATCAGGTGATACGTTACATTTTTCTCATTATAATATCAAAATTTATAACTATATATTATGATAATTATATACTAGCACGCTACTTAAAAGATGAATGCGTATATATATATTCACATTATAATATCAAAATTTATAGCTATATATTATGATAAATATAGACTAGTACTCTACTAAAAAGATGAATAAGTTTATATATATGTACACATATTTTCACATTATACTATAAATTTATATGATGATAAATATATACTAGTACTCTACTATAAAGATGAATGCGTATATATATATATATATTCACATTATAATATAAAAGTTTATAACTATATATTATGATAAATATATACTAGTACTTTACTAAAAAGATGAATGCGTATATATAAATATATATTCACAATATAATATAAAATTTATAACTATAAATAAATTATGATAAATATATACTAGTACTCTACTAAAAAGATGAATGCGTATATATAAAGAATTATGAAGAGCCTTATATCTATATATATGAAATGCCTTTTGGTTTTTACATTTTTATATATCAATGTCTTATTGTAGAACTAAGATCTTATATATCTTGGTCTACTTTTAATTAAATAAATATCGTGTGTTTTCTTGGTTATAGAGCTGTGTGATACAAGTGCTAGGTGGACTCCTAGAACCAGGAGTAGTGGGTTACATAACGGCTCAAGGACGGACCAACCCATACGACACAAACGGATTTGTGTTCATCAACTCTATCGTTTTTGGAACGGGCAAGGCTTTCTTGGGTAGACCATGGCGAGGTTACTCTCGAGTGATATTTTACAACACAAACCTAACAAGTGTGGTTGTTCCTGAAGGATGGAACGCATGGAATTACGTGGGACGTGAGAATCAGTTAACGTTTGCAGAACATGAGTGTTTTGGAAGTGGAGCTAATATGGGAAAACGTGTTAAGTGGGTTAAGAGTTTGAGTGGATCTATTGTTCAAAGTTTGGATAAACTTAGCTTTATTAATCATGGTGGTTGGCTTGAAGATTTGCCTATCTCTATGTGATCTTTTCTTTTGTTTTTGTGTTTAGATTCTTTTTTCGTTTTATTTTATTTTGTTCAAACCAAAGTCTAATGAAGTAAATTGTTATGTTTTTGTGTCTTTTTGGTTGATGATAACGACATTGCAATGTGTATGTAATAATGACATGTTTGTGATTTAAATCGATTTAGGGTACTACTTGGGCTAGTGGTCTCACCCGTTGAGAAGTATAGCATAGATTAGGTGGGCCGGCCCATTTTATCAACTGTGGTTATGTCAAAAATACTAATCATGTTAACTCAAAACTATTTCAATTTTCGACTTATGAAATACAAAAACATGAAACAACACTTTTAAATTTGTCATTAAAATCAGACCCTTCTTACATCTACTGAATAATATTCAAAAAATAGTTTTAAATATTATTATTATTCACAAATCGGCGAAGTTGGTAGAGACATCAAATATAAATACGTAGAGGCCATGTGTTTTCACTTCAACTTGTTCAGTTATTAATACTTTAAATTAAACCCTTTTCTTCTATGTTTTTGTTTTATTCTACTTTTATCAAGACATATATAATATGTGTATTTATAACAATTCCAATAATTAGTGATTTTTAATACGCAAAATAACTAATGAGTTTGTAATCATGTTACTATTAGTCTATTAGGGTGGACGCATGTTTCATAATAATTATTGTATCAAAATTGGGTTGGTGGATAGAGATAGTTTTACATTTTAATATATCATAACAAAATTCAGCAGTTAGTTACTATTCTTTTTCTTTTCAACCACCAATAGTTTTATATACACTATATAATATTTCATGCTTTATATAAGTTACCCCACATATTTCACAGTAAATGTAAGTTACCACACATATTTCATTGTAGTTTACTAGGAGGAAAAATTTTACTAGTGTTTTTTTGATAATGTACTATTTGACAGTCGTTTTAAACAAAAAATAAAAATCAAGAAAATGTTTTGGATAGTAGTAAACTACCTTTGACTAGCTTAGCTCCCTATTTTTAACGTATTATGAAAATTGAAATTAAAAATAACTATAAATAGCCAGAAATAGTGACATCCCACCTATACTATTTTATTAATCCAGAATAATTGTTGAAACTTTGAACTAATTAAAAAGAAGATCACCTCAATAGTCAACACCAAGTCTGTGAATTCATGTGTATAGAAAAAAAAATGTTACTGTAGACTTGTAAAATTGTTATCATAATATATTTTTTGTTGAAAAATAATATATTTAAAATAATAATTATTTTTATTGTAATTTATGTAAAACTACTTAACATCAGTATATCAATAATAGAATAATATTATATTTCACATTGATGCATTATATATAAATTTTAAAGGTTTTAGTATATACTATATAGGATATGTGCTTCTAATTAATGATTTCTCATTTTAAATTGTTATTATATTTTTAACACAAATTTAACAATGTTTAAATTTAACACAAATATATACTGAAAACATAAAATAATATTTTTAATAAAATGAAAAATTAAATTAAATAACATGCAAAATAAGTAACTACCGATTTAAATTTAAAAAATACATATAAATTAAGAAATATAGCTTAACAATAAATTAGAAATTACACTGAAAAATATAATAAGAAAATAATTTCTGTAAATTGGAAAATTAAAACATTAGACTAAAAATATTATAAAACGAAAAAATTCCAGTAAATAATAATTATTTGTCGTAGAATAAAAATATACTACAGAAAATTAACTTCTGGGATTAATCACCTCTTTATAAATAAATGAGTACGGCTCTTTTGTCCAAAAGCTAATACTACCATAAAAAGGTCTAAACTAATATAAGAATTGATGACTAATAATAATAATAATAATATAATAAAAGTATCTCTGCTACAAATAATTTACCAATATATTAACATACAACATGTTTGGTCCCTTTCTCTATGTTCACACATATCGGAGCATACGTCCAATCTATCCACCCGTCATTTCGCTGTCAATTAATCCGGAGCCTGACCCGATTCTTTTTACCCGGATCCGATACTCCTACAATCTCCCTTGTTAGTAGTTACCACCCAATTTTTTCCTTTCCCCTTACAATTTTCTCTCACTTTCCCGGCAAAATAAGCGACGAATTAGTAAAATGTACTCGGCGATTTGCTCGCTTCCTCTCGATGGTGGACACAACGGTGACTACCATGGTCCTCTTGACGGAACTAATCTTCCCGGAGACGCTTGTTTAGTCTTAACCACTGACCCTAAACCTCGACTCCGGTGGACTTCTGAGCTCCATGAGAGGTTCGTTGACGCCGTTACGCAGCTCGGTGGTCCCGATAGTGAGTACTTTGTTTTACTCTCTCTAGTACGTTTGGTTGATTTCTTAATCTCTTTTTTTTTAGTGAAATTTTTAGATCTCAAGATGAAATGTTGTTGAGCTTCGTTACTTACTAGTTTCAAAAAATTCATCTTTTTGGGGTTTCTCGTTGTTCTTTGTTAAATGTGTTTATGTATTCCTCTCAAAGTTAAGTTTTTTTTTTTTAATTTGTGAAGAATACTTCTTGTTAACTTTGATTCGATAAAGATTTATGATGTACAAGTATAAATCAAATTTTTAGGAGATCCTAGTTTATAAATTTGTTTCCTTTTCAAAATTAGTCAAAGAGTAATTAAGCAGTGTCAGTATCATAAAATTTGAAGCTTGTGATTTGCCTAAAGCTTAAGATTCTTTCTTCAGTTTTTGCCTTCTTCTGACTCTCTCTTGTCTGTTCAATATATAGAAGCGACGCCCAAAACTATCATGAGAACAATGGGGGTTAAGGGTCTCACTCTCTACCACCTCAAATCACATCTTCAGGTTTGTCTATTTAACTTACTATGAGTCTCTGAGTTCGTGATTTTGTTGTTTGCTATGTTTGAACTCATTCTAGGGTTATGGTTTCTAATTAACTGTTTTCAGAGATATTTGGTAAGTGAGATAATAAACCTAAAATTTCAACGGTTTGACACCTTAGATTGCGAGATTTTCTAAGGTTTTTAGAGTTGAGTTAGGTTTTGGTTATATCTTCCTAGGTTCAATGTGTAATAGCAATTATAAACCAAGAAAATTTGAGTGTTGGATGGTGATATGTTTGTATCTTTTCTATATGTGTTGCTCTACAGAAATTTCGCTTAGGGAGGCAAGTTGGCAAAGAATCAACTGAGAACTCCAAGGATGGTATTTACTCAGTTGACCTTCATTTTTTGTCTGTATCTCTGTGTGTGAAGCCTCTGTGTTTACACTCTTATCTGTATGGCTATTTTGATCGATATTTGTTAGATACTTCATAGACCTATAGCATGTGTGAGGTACATGGGGCTCAAATATATATATAAACCTGTTTTGATGCATCTGAGCTGGGTGTTCATATCTCATGACTTCCATTAATTCTGTGAACTTGATGCTTCAGCTTCTTGTGTTGGGGAGAGTCAAGACACAGGTTCATCTTCAACATCATCATTGAGATTGGCAGCACAGGAGCAGAACGAGTATGGTTACTCTTTTATTTTTCTGCTACTACTGGTTAGTTGAAGTTACAGTTTATTTGATACCCTCCTTACTTGTTTATGAGCCAGAGGTTACCAAGTCACTGAAGCTCTACGCGCTCAGATGGAAGTCCAAAGAAGACTACATGAGCAATTGGAGGTTAGGTCTCAATAGTCATGTCTTTTGTAGGAGTTCATGTTGTTAAAGTGCAAACCTTTGATTGGACTTTTTAGTATGGGCAGGTGCAACGGAGACTCCAGCTAAGGATCGAGGCACAAGGAAAGTACCTTCAATCAATTCTTGAGAAAGCTTGCAAGGCCTTTGACGAACAAGCTGCTGTTTTTGCTGGACTTGAAGCAGCTAGAGAAGAGTTATCAGAACTAGCCATCAAAGTCTCCAACAACTCTCAAGGAACAACAGTCCCATTCTTTGATGCAACAAAGATGATGATGATGCCATCACTTTCCGAACTTGCAGTAGCAATAGACCACAAAAACAACATCACAACCAACTGTTCAGTAGAAAGCTCTCTGACTTCTCTCACCAATGGAAGCTCAGTTACTGCTGCATCAATGAAGAAACGGCAACGTGGAGACAATGTTGGTGTTGGATATGAAGGTGGTTGGATTATGCCAAGTGGTAGTACCATTGGATAAAGTTTAGGAGGAAAGAACACAATTTGGGAAAAGGTAGAGAAATAAGATTTAACTCTTATTTACTTGCTTTGAGATGGCTCTGTATTATTCGATACAAACTTGTTATCAAAATTTCATCTTTAGAAGCCTACTCATGTATATATACTTTATGTTGAAGCATTAGTGTTTCCTCAAACCTTGGCATATTTGTTCTTGTATTCAAGAGAAAGGGTTTTAAAAAAAAGGTATCTATAAATATTAATAATAAAATAAATAAACATTGAAATGATTAAAAGTGTCAACAAAGTTTAAGCTATTAACTTTTCTTTACCTTTATTCTTTGTTCTTTACTTGTTCTACTTATGCCTTGTTCCTCCTCACATCCATCTTTTGTGGTTTAATACATAGTTTTTGAAAACAAGATCCTTGTAAGGAGAGAGCATGCTTTGTTGTTGTGTTAACTCGAAGAACAAGAAGAAGTATGCTGAACTAGATGCTAAGCTTGCAAGGAAAATGGTGGAGAGTCGTAGGAATTATCCAGGACATCGGAGTTTAAAGTCTATGGATTCAATAATCATGAAGTTTCCTAAACTAAGAGAAGGTTTAAGAAACATCAGAAGTGTATTTGAATCTTATGGTATGTTTTCTTGAACTTATTTCAAGAATCCACTAATCTTTTTTTTTTTTTATAACATTTTTTTTTTGGTTAAATTCACAGATAATGATAGAAATGGAACAATCGATATGGAGGAGCTGAAGAAATGCTTAGACGAACTAACACTAAGTTTATCAGAAGAAGAAGTGAAAGGTTTATATGGATGGTGTGATGTTGATGGAAGCAAAGGGATACAATTCAATGAGTTTATAGTTCTTCTCTGTCTCATCTATCTTCTAGCAAAACCAAACATGGTAATTAATATTATGACATAGAGATTGAGATTGAGGTATTGAAAAGAAACTAAACTGTGTTCGTTGTTTCGTAGGAATCAAGAGAGATTGGTCCAAAATTGGTTGAATCTATATTTGATCCAATAGTAGAAGTGTTCTTGTTTTTAGACAAAGATGGTAATGGGAAATTAAACAAAGCTGATGTGATAAAGACATTGAATAATGAAGACTATCCATTAGAAAGATCTCCTTCACATGTCACCAACATGAGATTTGGTAGTATTATATAAAATACAGTTTTGTATTGGATTAAGTTACTCATTGGATTTTAACTTAACATCTTGTGTTGTGCAGAAGAAATGGATTGGGGAAGAAAAGGAAAAGTTGGTTTTAGAGAGTTTTTATTTGCTTTTATGAGTTGGGTTGGTCTTGATGATACAGATGATTGATTATATGAGTCAAGACACAACTTGAAACCAAAGAGTTAGCATAATTATTATTATGTTTGATGTATCAGAATGGTTATTATAAAGACAAAATAATATCCTCAATCCAAATCTGTAACTATCAACAAGTCAAGAAGCAAGATCTGTCTCAATTAAAGGTCAAGAATTAGGACATAATGTAGTTGTAATCATAGATGTTCAAAGTCAAAGTGACAACCTCAAATGAAACTAAGAAACAACAATACAAACATGAAAGCATAAGTGTTTGTTATTTCTTGTTTCCTTTGTCTCCTCCTCCGACACCGGAGCCAGTAGCCTGAGCAGCTTTCTTAGCTGCTTTTTCTTGTAATGCTTTTGCATCCCTTAAAAACACAACACAATAGAATAAGATTAAAACCAAAGAGATAACAACATAACATTGTAATACAAAATTGAGTTAGAGCACCTTTCACGACGTTGTTCAGGAGTTAAACCATCGTCTTTGTTTTTTCCTTTACCACCAGCTCTAGCTAAAGCCCTTTCACGATCTCTTTCTCTTTGACTTCCTCGTGCTAATTTCGCAAAACAAAGTAATAATTAAAGAAAACAAAATTTTTAATGTTTTTTATTTAAATTGATAATAAATTTAACAAACCACTTGAGAGTATCATCATCAACTCTCAAGATTAGATCTGTTAAGGAGCGTCTCAAAGCTCCGGTCTTGTACAACTTCGGAATCAAATGATAGAAATTAATATAGTTTTAAACAATGTAAACTCTAAATTTTGATTAATTTTTTAAGGAATTTTTCCAGCATTGTTGAACACGAAAACCTAATTTTAAAAGATTGAAATCGAATAATTGCGTTTGAACATCAAATTTGAGGTAAGTAACAGATTGGAACATGAGAAATGAATCGAATTGAGAAGGATATGAGTCATGGTGTTTGAGATCTGAGTAGCGAATAGACGATCGGGAGAGAGATCAGAGATCTCCGATGCCGAAACCAAAGCCAAACAATGAAGAATCGGTTTGATGGAATTAATTTGATTATATAATAAATTGTAATTTTTTGGAAATCGAAAGTTCTAGGCGTGGACTTTAGTTCCGGTTATTGGGTTCTGGTTTTGAGGATAATTAACAATCTTTCGGTTTTCTAAGAGTGGTTTGGTTTGCTATTATGTGAGTGTTTTTATATATTAAAAAGGGTTGTTAATTTAACGTTAGATTTCAAATCCGGGTTATCTTGGTCCTTGATGCCAAATTAAATGACAAAATATTTGTTAGTTAAAATCTTTTTTTAACCAGATTACTTAAGAATTATTTTTTTCAACATGTATATAACTTTTTAAACAACATTATGAAACGGACTTAGCAGTTGATTAAGAATTCCATGTAAAAATTGTGTTATTAACTCTAAATCTCTTATTTTAAAATCTTAGTTGAAGTTTTATGTAATGCAAACACTATATATTTTTGTTTTTTTTTTGTTAAAGACTATATATTTTTGTTTATAACCTAAACATACTACATAGATTATAGATAGATAAAATACCAAGTGGATGATATGTTTTTGTTAGGAGTGGTCAAGAATCTGATATTTAGATTTTTGAAGTCATTTGTTATATAATTCGTTTCGATCAAATGAGTAATTTTTTGATTTGTATTTATTTTAAAATAATCGAATATTTAAATTTTTAAATATTCGCTAAAATACAAAGAAGGTAGAATTAGAAATGTCATATTTCCCACATGAATGTGAATGACTAGTTTTTAAATCAGATAAAAATTAATTATTATTCAACTACTCAATGAAACACATGAAATTTTTTCTATTTACAGATTTTTTATAAAGTAAATAACATATTTAAAACTTTTCAAATCAATAAAAATATAATCCAATTAATAAAAAATTACAACCATATAAACCACCTTGTTTTTTGGGTCAAAAACCAATAAAACTTGTTAAATATCAAAATTTATTTAAGGTAAAAGATCAATAGCTTAGTTCATAAAATTAATTATTATTCAGTTACTCATTTAACAACATAAGATTTTTTTTGATAACTCATTATTTTTATTTTCCAAAAAGGTATACTGTAGTCAAGAAAATAATTATTTTTGCAAAATCAAAATCTGGTTAAGGTAAAAGATTAATCAGCCTTGTTAACAAAATCAGTTATTATTCAATTACTCATTAAAGAAACTTAGAAACTTAAGAAATATTTTGAAAATTTTATATTATTTCTATTTGCAACAATAAAATATATTTTGATCATAATATATTTATTTATTTTTCAAAACGAATAAAAATATAAACAAATTAAAAATATACAAAATATAAACAACCATGTTAAATAGAAAAATTTGATGAAAGTAATCCATCAATCATCTCTGTCAATATATCAATTATTATTTAGTTACTAATTTAAAAAAACATAAGAAATTTATTTTCTATTTACAAAGAAAACGTATATTTTAACATATTTTAATTTAAAAAAACATAAGAAATTTATTTTCTATTTAAAAAAAAACGTATATTTTAACATATTTAAATTGTTTCAAAAAATCTAAACTAATTAAAAAATATTTTACAACATGAAAATGTAAAACAATCAACCTTATTGACAATATATAGGAAAAAACAATCAACCTTGTTAGATAGATATCAAAATTTGGCTAAGGTCAAAAATCAACCGGGACCAAATAGCCTTTAGTGGCTCCTCTAGTATAGACTATAGAGGTTAAAATTAGGTGGGGCCCTTTCAACTAGAGTTGAACTTTGATAAGAAACAAAAGAAAAAGGAATCATCACGCACGAGACACGCGGCAAGCGTAGCGGCGAAACGTGACATTTCTATCGAATCAGCTATAGCCATGTCATATCCCTGACAGAAATCAAAAAGACTAAATTACCCCAACTTATCAATCATATTTACAAGTCAACCCATAGATCTGAGTCAAAAATTAAGAGAATCGCACCGTTCCTTTTGACTTCTTCTTCTTCCCTCTCAAATCTTCAATTCATCATCCCTCTGAAAAAAGAGAAGAGATCATAGCAAGCAATGTGTGGAATCTTTGCGTATTTGAATTTTCACGCGAATAAAGAGAGAAGATACATTCTTGAGGTTCTCTTCAATGGTCTTCGTCGTTTAGAATACAGAGGTTACGATTCAGCTGGAATCGCTATCGATGATTCGATCTCTCGTCACCCTAACTTATCTTCCACAAGATCTTCACCTCCACTTGTGTTTCGTCAAGCTGGAAACATTGAATCACTTGTTAATTCCGTTAACCAAGGTCTCTTTCCCCTCTGGATCTTTGATTTTTTTGAATCCAATCATTGAAAAGCTTTGTAATATTATTTTGTTTTTCAAATTTTTTGCAGAGGTTACGAATAAAGATATAAACCTAGATGAAGTATTCTATTTCCATGCTGGAATTGCACATACGAGATGGGCTACACATGGTGAGCCAGCTCCAAGGAATAGTCATCCTCAATCTTCTGGTCCTGGAGATGATTTCTTGGTTGTTCATAATGGTGTTATCACTAACTATGAAGTATTGAAAGAAACGTTAGTAAGGCATGGATTTACATTTGAATCTGATACAGATACTGAAGTCATTCCAAAGCTTGCTAAATTTGTTTTTGACAAAGCTAATGAAGAAGGTAATTGCTTTGATGATGATTTTTAACTATGTTGTAGCTTGCAGATATTTCATAGAGATATATCTTTGTTTTATGCTTTGTAGGTGAACAGACTGTTTCATTCTGTGAAGTTGTTTTTGAAGTTATGAGGCATCTTGAAGGAGCTTATGCTCTTATTTTTAAAAGCTGGCATTATCCAAATGAGTTAGTTGCTTGCAAGCTTGGAAGCCCATTGCTTTTAGGTGTTAAAGTAAGTAACACTCTTTGTCAATAGAATCAAGAGGCTGTTTCATTCTACTCCATCCAAATGTAGCTAGTCTTTATCAAATACTTATATAAGTAAAATGTTGCTTGTTTTAGCATGGATAGTGCAGAGTTTGCTTCATAGCTATTGGTTTTTGCATATTTAAGATTCTATCTGGATTGTGTGATTTTAAAAGATGCTAGCTTTATTTTTTCTGCCTCCTTTTTCACTTAGAGAATTCAAAACCTTTCCGGTTTGTAACCAACTGTGATAGACATAACTTTGAATGATTTTTTAGGAGCTAGATCAAGACCAGAGCGATAGTCATGTTTTCCAAGATGCTCACTTTCTTTCTAAGAATGATCATCCCAAGGAATTTTTCCTGTCAAGTGATCCGCATGCTCTTGTTGAGCACACAAAGAAAGTTTTGGTGATTGAAGATGGTGAAGTTGTTAACCTCAAGGTACTACAATCAGTCGGTTATATTCTAGCCAATGTGTATTCAAATCTATGAAGATCCGTTAGATATGTGCTCATTACTTCTACTTTTATTAACAGGATGGAGGTGTGTCGATACATAAGTTTGAAAACGAAAGGGGAATGCCTAATGGTGTATCAAGACCTGCTTCAGTGGAACGTGCATTATCTGTTTTAGAGATGGAGGTGGAGCAAATAAACAAGGGAACATATGATCATTACATGCAAAAAGAAATCCACGAGCAGCCAGAGTCTTTAACTACTACAATGAGAGGGCGACTTATACGTGGTGGTTCACACAAAACGAAAAGTGTCCTCTTAGGTGGGTTGAAAGATCACCTAAAGACCATAAGACGCAGCCGGCGTATAGTTTTTATCGGGTGTGGGACAAGTTACAATGCCGCTCTTGCATCAAGACCTATCCTTGAAGAACTCTCTGGTAATTGCTACTGAAAGCATTGGGTCTTGTCTTGATTTCGAATTGACTCTGCTAACCTAAAATCTTTCCATAGGTATCCCTGTCAGCATGGAGATTGCTAGTGATCTTTGGGACCGGCAAGGTCCAATATACAGAGAAGATACTGCTGTGTTTGTGAGTCAATCTGGTGAAACTGCAGATACACTACTTGCTTTGAACTATGCTAGGGAAAACGGTGCACTATGTGTCGGCATCACTAACACCGTTGGTAGCTCGATAGCTAGAAAAACACATTGTGGTGTTCATATTAATGCGGGAGCTGAGATTGGTGTGGCAAGTACAAAGGTAATTTTCATGAATCTCTGAAAATAAGCACATATCTTTCTGGTTTTAAAACTGGTCCTTTCCCACCAAACCTTATCAGGCATATACAAGTCAGATTGTGGTCATGGTAATGCTAGCTTTAGCAATAGGAAGTGATACAATCTCTAGCCAAACTAGACGAGAAGCTATAATTGACGGTCTAATCGATTTGCCAAGTAAGTTAACTAAACTAGAGAAAACCTTCATCTCTAAAGACTGTTTTTAAGCAACTAGAATCATATTTGATTACAGATAAGGTAAAGGAAGTGCTAAAACTCGACGAAGAAATGAAAGATCTTGCACAACTGTTGATAGACGAGCAATCACTACTTGTATTTGGTAGAGGATACAACTACGCAACAGCATTAGAAGGAGCATTGAAAGTAAAAGAAGTAGCACTAATGCATAGTGAAGGAATACTTGCAGGAGAAATGAAACATGGTCCATTAGCTTTAGTTGATGAGAATCTTCCTATAGCTGTAATCGCTACTCGAGATGCTTGTTTCACTAAACAACAATCTGTGATTCAACAACTTCATGCACGTAAAGGAAGGCTAATAGTAATGTGTTCAAAAGGTGATGCTGCATCAGTAAGCTCAAGTGGTTCTTGTAGAGCAATTGAAGTTCCTCAAGTTGAAGATTGTTTACAACCTGTTATTAATATAGTGCCATTACAGGTAAAATAAAATCTAATCTTTATGATCTTTGATGGCGATTGATGCATTAATAAGTGTTTTGTTTTTTGTGTTTGTTTGGGACATAGTTATTGGCTTATCATCTGACTGTTCTGAGAGGTCATAACGTTGATCAACCGAGGAATCTGGCAAAGAGTGTGACCACTCAATAGAGGTAGCTTTGAGGAATGACTAGTTTGTATAGTTTGTTGCCATATGCGTTTTTGGAGTTTTATGATGGTTAACCACTTTTTTCGTGCCTTTGACTTTCAAACTTGAAACTTTATTTTAATTTATATATTTCTTCTAGTGGGTGATTCGCCATTAGGTTGGGATTTATATTATTGTTGTAACAAAAATTGATGAAATGAGTGTTGTTTGCTAATTGCTATTTTATAATAGTAAATATAATAGTAAGTATTATATTCTTTTTAAAAATTGTGATTAATTTGTTTGGGTTTTCTGTTTTTAATAGATGTTTATTTTATGTCACAAGTTACAAAATTTTCTGAATATTATGTTTTATTTATTTATTTGATAATTGATATTTTATTAAAAATGTTTAGTTCGAGTTTGATTCAGTTTTTTTTGGATATTTTAAAAATGATATTTAGTTTAAAAATAATATGTAATGGATGACTAGCTATGTTAGGATTTTAGTTTTAGTTAAATATAACACTGATTTCAAAAATAAAAATTTAAATAAATTTTTCGTTTATATAATTTTCTTGTATGGTTTGAATATGAATTGTTTTTCGAAAAGAAAAAGTAAATAATGTAGTTAAATACTCAATATATGGATTCGTTTTTAGATTTTATTTTCCCACAAGACATCATTGTTTTTTTCGCTCGATTGCTCAATCTTTTGATTATATGGGTTCTGCACTTGTGGTCGTCACTTACTATTTTTGATCATTGTATTTCAATGATTTTTTATTCCATCTTTTTTTTCTATGCATTTTTAAAAGAGTTGTTAAAATTTTTACAAGAATAAAATTAAAATAAAATCAATCAACCACAATAACATTAAACTTTAACACAATATTAAAATTTACTAAATTTATTTTATTTGAATAACTTATAATTTTAATAAAGTTTTGACATAATTTTTGATGAATTTAAACAAAATTTTAAAACTCCTAAACCAAAAACATATAACTTTTTTTTAATTTACAATTAAATAACAATAGATTGTTTAAAACTATTTACGACTAATAAAACTACTAAATCCCTCCTAAAATCTAAACTCTATATCAAAGTGTCAAACCGGAACTAACCAAACGGAAAAAAAAAACTGATTAGTGGTTAGTAGTGATGCATCATCTTCTTTAACGATTTTTTTGTTAGGTGTTAAGAATGCCAAAAATAGTTTAGTGTAATTTGTGAGAATATAGAAAAGTATAGGAGGTCTTTTGCGAAAATTGTATCAATACGACTTATAAATACGAAAGACTTAGGAGTTGGTATAGTACTGGAAACAAAAAAAAGACGAAAACCCTAAGAAGATGCGGCGGCCGATGGATAAATTGTTTGGCAGTGATGATGATGACGACTCTTTACAGAACCAAAAGATCAATCACTTCGATGTCGATGAGTCTTACGGTCGTAGGCTTTTGCACAACAAGAATCGTGAGGATCTTCAGCGACTCGAGGAGCTGAAGAAGCGAGGTCTCATCAGTGATGATGACGATTCCGACGAAGAATCCGATGAAGATGATGGTGATAAGTTAGATAATGATCTTGATAAACTAGTCGATGTTTTGATTAAGGTGAAGAAGAAGGATCCTTCGATTATGGACAAGGGCGTTATATTTTTTGAGTCTAATGAGAACGATGTAAAGAATGAGGTTGATAAGAAGGATGAAGATAAAAAGAAGAAGAAGAAGATGTTTCTGAAAGATGTTCAGGCAAAGCAATTGCTTGAGGAAGGTCCAGAGTATGATGAGGAGGAGACGAGGATTAAGAGTTATGCTGAGGAGCAGAGAGAGTTAAGGCAAGCTGTAGTTGATGCTGTGGAAGCTGGAGGTAGTGAGAGTGATGGTGAAGATTTTTTGAGAGTGAAAGAGAAGAAAGAAGATGATGATGTTGAGGAATATGATGAGGAGTTAGCTAAGAAAATGAATGATTATTATGGTGAAGAAGCTAATGTTTCTGGGAATCAGTTCTTGAGAGATTACTTTGCGAAGAAGATGTGGAAGGAGAAAGATACAAATGTAATAGATGAAAAAGAATTGAAGGAGTTGGAAGAAGATGAGGATAATGTTGAGGATGCAGAGGAGTATGAGATTAATTATAGGCATGAGGAGAATATAGGAGATGTAATTATGGGTCAGTCTAGGATAGTGGAAGGGTCAGTGAGGAAGAAGGATTCAGCAAGGAAGACACAGAGGAAATCTAAAGAGGAGAGAATGAAGATAGCTGAGATTGAGAGGAAAGAGGAACTGAAACGGTTGAAGAATGTGAAGAAGAAAGAGATAAAGGAGAAGATGAAGAAGGTTCTTTCTGTTGCTGGTTTTAAAGAAGGTGAAGAATGTTTATTAGATGCTAAGAAATTGGATGATGAGTTTGATCCTGAGGAGTATGATAAGATGATGAAAGCTGCGTTTGATGATAAGTATTATGGTGCGGAGGATTCGGATTTGAATAGTGATGAAGATTGTGAGAAACCAGACTTTGACAAGGAAGATGAATTGCTTGGACTTCCAAAGGATTGGGATGTGACTCAGGGTGGGGATGGGTTTATAGCTGTTAGAGAAAAGGTTATGAAGCATAAGGAGAATGTTTCTGAAGATGATGAAGAAGAAGAAGAAGAAGATGACGAAGAAGAAGAAGCCGAAGAAGAGGAGAAGGAGGAGGAGGCAGAGGGTAAGAGGAAGAGAAAGCGAAAAATATCTCTTGTACAAAAAGCCAAGGAAGCTATGATGGAGGAGTACTACAAGCTAGATTATGAGGATACAATTGGAGATTTGAAAACAAGGTTTAGGTATGCAAAAGTACAACCAAACAAGTACGCACTGGATACAGCAGAGATACTTTGTTTACAGGACACAGAGCTGAACCAATATGTACCATTAAAGAAGATGGCTCCTTATGTGGAAAAGGATTGGGAAGTGAATAAACATAGGGTTAAGGAGCAGAAACTTAAGAACAAGGAGATGTGGCAGAATATTGGCAAGGGCGATGATAGCAAGAGAAGCAAAAAGAGGAAGAAGAATGATGTTACTGAGACAAAACCAACACAGAAAACAGATGAGGAAGGTGAAGCTGCTGAGACGAAGCTATCGAGAAAGGCGAAGAGAAGAAGACGTCAAGCAGAGAAGAAACTTGCTCCTAACAGAATGGCTGCTTATGGGAAGGCTTAGTGAGAAGTAATGCTTTTAATCTATCAATTTTGAGTTTTCTTATTTACACACTCATCTCCTTAAGTGAATGAGACTTTTAGTTTTATCGTTTATTTGGATTAAGATTTTTGTTTTTCATTGGTCTTAAGTGTTTTGAATTACAATCGATTGAGAATTTGTGATTTTATTTACATCGTTACTCTATGCATGAGGGTATATATAACCCAAATCCATTACAGTTGTAGTTTTTCTTGATGTGGGTTTAGATTAGCCCCAAAACCATCTGTTAGATCAGAGCTTCCTCGAATCCGCTTTTCCGCAATATCATCAGTCTCTTCCACTGCATCATACTTCCTTTTAGACCTCTCAGATGAAGTTCCAACAATTTCACATATCATCTTCATAACATCAACAACTTCAAGACCTTGCTGTAGCTGCGGCTGACCATCTCCATCAGGTAAGTCCTGAACCGCATCAACAGATGCATCCGAAGAACTTCCACCATCAGCACTTGACTCATGAGGCGGTGGTGAAAGAGAAGGATCATTAGGATCAGGAACATCAACCCAAGAAACTAAACAAGACTTACTAAGATGATTCAAAGCACCACAGTTTCGACAAAACTTAAACCGAGCTTTGTTCCAAGCAACATCTTCATATCTCAAACTCACAATCTTAACCTCACCAGAATCAAAGCTAACAACTTTCTTAAAACACAAACGTGAATCAACAGAGACATTCACACGAGCACGTACAGATCTCAAATCAATCAATGAATCATCAAATTCAACCTCAATTACTTCACCCATAGATGAAGCAGTCTCACGAATCGTTCCATCACAGAGATACCTAATCGGAATACCACGAATCCTCAACCACATTGGAACAAATTTCAAAAACTCAGGACCTGGTTCGTCTTCCCACTTGTCTAATACAACTAGCCATCCGTTATATGTATAAGGACCTGACCAAAGTACCATTTCCAAATCTCGCTCTCCGTCAAACACGAATTGAAATTTCCCGCCGCCGATTATACGGCCGTGACATTCAAAACCTAATACGTTCCATTCATGACGGAGGTTTTCGATTACTGAGTAGAGATCTTGTCTTCTAGGGCTAAGAACTCGACCAACTAAGCTTCGACGATTGTTATCAGTGGCTACAGCGTAAACGGTTTGTGAAACGTTGATTTGTTGATCGGCTAAACCTAATGCGAGATGTCTCGGCGCTCTTCTCAGGTGATTGAGAGCCATTATTCGCCGGTGATGCAGTTGATAAGAAAGGAGTATATTGAAATGATCGTCGAAATCGTAATTATTATTTAAGTTTAGTAACTGTCAGTCAGTTACAATTATGCCCACTAACTCACTAAACGGATCCTAACCGTTTAATCATGTGTTTTACTTTTGGGTCGGGTCAATGAGAGACAGAGACGTGTTTGGGCCTATTAAGCCCAAATATAGTTTACACTATAAGCGTGAAATTATAAACCCAATAAAGAACATACAGAAAAAATGGACCCATGACTTGACCAACAGTTTTGTTACTTCTTATTTTTGTTTATTGCTTTTTTTTAATCTTTTATCTATCTCTAATTAGTTCTTTTATAATAAAATTAAAAAAACATTTACACATTTTGATTCTGTACTTAAGTGTGAACTTTTTTACATGGTATTAACAAAAAACTTTGCTCTACATATTTTGTAATAAACTTCCAAAATGCTCACTATTATATAATTCTAGTTTATTTTATTTTCCATAACAATAACAGATTATGTTTCATAAATTCACCTAACCAATTATGATAAAGATTTCAAATTAAATTCTTGTAAATTTTTTATTTTATATATGGTCTTACCTTATCTCTTTCAATCATTATTGATATATTATTAAGCATAATAATCAAATCTTTCCATCTTACTTTTCACCAAAGAAAATAAAACAATAACTAATTAATTATTGTGAGATTTTCACAATTTAAGAATGAAAAAAAAACACATAATATTATCATTGAACTCTATAAAACCAAGATCCACATGAAATACCTATCAAAGAATCAAAACTACAACTTAGAATATGAACACTCCAAAAATAATCCTTTATGTGCTTCTCATCATATATTTAACGATCCACTTAACATGGATTCTTCAACTAGAAATGATGTCATTAGGAGAAGAATACGACGTGAGAGTAATCAACAACTTCAGAGACAACTCATCACTTCCTCTAGTGATCTGGTGCACCTCTCCACAAGGAGATCTAGGTGGTCGAGCACTACAAGAAGGAGATGACTTTGGATGGACGGCTAAGATTGATTTATGGTCATTGAAGACAGAGTACACATGTACAATGAAGTGGAATATGAAGAGGAAGAGGTTTGAAGCGTTTAAGGTTTCAAGGGATAGTGAAAGATGTGGATTTACAAAGAAGTGTTATTGGTCTGTTAGAGAAGATGGTTTTTATTTTAGTAGTGATGAGATTTTTTGGACTAAGGATTTTTCTTGGTTATAAGTTTTTATTTTTTCAAATATGATTTTTTTTTGTTTAGAAATCTCATTATTTGAATTAGCATAAGAAAATTCACTCTCAAGATTTTGTAGATAACTTATTCGTTGTTCAATAAGTTTAAAATTACAAAAAAAAAAAAAATCATGCCCAAACACTAAAATGTAATGGATAAATTTAAATATAAGAAATATATAATATATTAAAGAGAGTAGCGTTTAAATTACTTATGGTTTGCTTTAAGCATGTTACAAAAACTATCATTTATATTAGTTATATAATATAATATAATGTATGCTTATCCGATTTACAAAAGTTGTGATATTTTCAATTAATTAAAGAAAAAAAATATAGCTTTTGAACTTTAAAAAGAAAGAATCGAATGTTTTGTACATAGAAAGCAACTATGGAGATTGAATACATATCCGAATCAAATGATATATTTGAAAAAAATGCACATTTTGGTATACGTGTTACTATTAAAAGTACATATTATACGATTTATATTCGCTTATGCTAAGTCCTTTAGCTTTCGGTTGGAGATTTGATCAAGAGTGTAAGATTTGTTGAAATCTATGTATGGCTATAATGAGGCCCAATTGCTAATAAATTTGATCCAATAAATGACGAGTGTATAGCCCATTTCAGCCCAATCGTATCTTAATCACCAATTGTTAATTCTTTAATTCTTGTTTTTTTAATCACCAAAACGTTAACAACGGGTTTGTGGTCAAACGACTGAACGAGTAGTGGTTTAACCTAACCTGCGATTCAAACTTGTAGCCTTTTTAATAAAGCAAAAGTAATTAGCAATTATTACTACCATTAATTTACTGTTATTTTATACATTTTTATAAATAAATTACTGTTACTTTTTTTGTTAAAATATCTCATACCTCTTTATTACTTTATATTTACCAATCAATCTTAAATTTGTGTATCTTTAATGTATTTCATGTATCACATTTTGTATTTGATTTGATTTTAACAAATGAATTAAATATTAAATGTAAAATCTACAAAAATCACTAGAATTACGAATTATATTTTAATATAAATGAAAAAAATCTACAATAGTTAAATATAAGATAAGAATTAAATAAAATATTGGTAGATACATATATTAAAAATTTGATGATATGATTCATGGCGTAGAATGGAGACAATGGAGTAGGTGGAATGTGAAGAAGGAAGAGTAAAGGCACATCATGTGCAATAATATTAGCTAAGTATCAAATCCCATGTGACTACTACTCCACACACACTCACTCCTCAATCATACATTATTACTTTAATATTTTTTTTAATATCTTATGAAATTAAATTTAATCAAAAATTAATAAAAATGCTACATCTAATCTACTTATTTGTCATAATTTGTTGTCTGTAGAGATAATGATGTTAGTTAAATATTATTGCAATATGTGATCATATTATTTATTTGTTTATGTAATAAAGTTTATGAACAGTGTGAATGCAACATCTAACCATTAACCAACCATAATAATTGTGTTTGATTTTGTAATGAGTCACTCCGCATAATTGTATTAGTGGATAAATTGTTTTTAATAAAGAACGATAAAATATATCTTATAAAATAAAATATATTTAAAAAATTATAACAAAAAAAAAAACATAATAAAATTGCTTAAGGTTTAGACAGATTTGGTAGTTAGTTGGATAAGTTGTTGCCAGTTAATTTAATTTCTCACCTATAAATCATCTTAATGTCTTTTTCAACGATAAAATACAAAATTAAAAAAAAATACAGAATTATTAAATCAAATTTAATATTTGTCGTTGCTATCTACTTTTGAATATATCCTTTTTTAATATTTGTTGAGTATCAGTTTTTAGACAATGTCAGTAAGTAATAGCGAAAGAAGAATCAACATGTAGGAAAAGACCAAAATTGCCTAATATTCCCAATATATATACTTTTAGTTGGCCTAACTAAATAGACATTTAAAAAGGTTTAATTTATGAAATTATCAAAACAATAACTTACTTATAAAATGTATACATTTTTGTCTATTTTTAAACTTACCTTGGGATAAAATAAACAGTAAATTGAGAAAGTTATCTTTCATTTTCTGACCATAATATCCCCTAAATAGTAACTACCCCTAATTTCACAAATAAAGAGTAACAAATAAAAACCTAAATTCCAACTGCAAAACCCTAAAACAGACTTAAAAAAAAAAAAGAAAAAAAAAGTTTATAAAAAAAGGAAATTATCATAACAACTTTATCCACAATCTTTCCGATCACCATCACCGGATAGAACTTGCTTCCTCATCTCTACAATCTTCCGGTGAGAATTCGAATGTAATTCCGCTGAAAATGTTGGACTATTAGCCGGACGATACTCCGGAACAAGCCTCCCGGACTTATACCTCACTCCACAAGCGTTACACAGAGTCTTTGGTCCCGATGGTCCCGCCCTCCATTGTGGCGTCTTCTCAGCTCCACAGTGTTGACACTTCCTTCCCATAACCAACGTCGCCGCTACAGACACCGTCTTCTTCTTCTGTATTCCTCCTTGTTCATTGTTCCCTGTCCACAGAACGCGCAAATCGCAGCGTCCAATGCGACGACGCTTGCTTCTCGCTTTTGCCGGCACGGNGCCGTGCTTCCATTACTTCCGCCGCTGCTGTTAGAGGTTGTTGTTGTAGAGCTATGGCTACTAGTCTCCATTACTGAAACCGGACTCAGCTGTTTAATCTCAATCGTCTCTTGCTCTGGGAAATGATCGGACGGTAATACACCGACGAATGTTTCGATAACAGGGAAAGCATCTTTGTTTGAAATCCATTCCAAATCCTCTTCTTCAACCAATCCCTGCAACAAAAAAAAACGTTAGACTGAGTCAACTCAATAACTCAATTGAGTCAACAAAACGGGTCACGTTTCCCAAAAAGGTGAAAGAATCGATAATGGAGTAGGTAAAGAAAAAAAAAGATGGCTTCGAAATTAAACATTATAATTATAAAATAAAAAAATAATTTAAGTTTGCATCGAATATTATTTTATTTTAATAATTAAAAAAAATGTGAATTGTAAATAATACCGCCACAGAAATTAAAATTCGAAATGGTTGAAAAATTTAATGTGGTAGCTCACCATCATCATGTGAGGACACAGCTCACGAAACAATACCCTTTAAAAAAAAAAGTAAATTACCGAATATACCCTCCAACTAACGCAAGAACCAAAGAACATGGGCCATATTTTCAAAACGTTTAAAAATCAAATGAGTTACTTTCGTCTTTCTACAAAACGCCCCCACATGACGTTTACGTTTAATAACTTAAAACTACTACATAAAAAAAAACGCGTTTTGACCCGACTGAGTCAAACTCGGGAACAACAAGAGTGAGAGATGCAACAAGCATTAGATTTTGATTAAATTTTAATCTGTTACAAATTATATGAGTAATTAAGCAAATAATATTCGAGATTAATTAAAAAAATTGTAATTAAAAAAAGTAACGACGAGAGTCAAATATAATATTCGAAATTAAATTAAAAAGGTAATTAAGAAAACACAAATATAATTTTCGAAATTCCCACGGTTTATATTCCAACCCGAAAAATCCCAAGAAAATGAACAGATATGACGCGGCAAAATCTGTAACCCTAATTTTTATCTGATTCCCAACTTTTGACTCAACTGAGTTAACTCGTCCGAGACAATTTTTTTTTACTTACAGCGTTGTCCGTTTGATGTAATCCTGTTTTCCGACGAGAAATATTCCTCGGCGTTCTCATATCTTCACCCTCATATTTTTCTTCTTCTTCCGGTACCGAGAAGTTCAAAAGGTCGTCCATGAATGATTCCATTTCCATAGTTTGGGATTAAAGCAAAATCAAAAATCAAAACTCGCTTTGAAGATTTGTTTTATGAGAGAGAAAAATGTTTTGATAAAAAAAAAGAACAGACGAGAGTTTCTAGTGTCTCTCTCTCTTCATCTCCAAATATCACAGTCACAGCGGCGTTTAGGGTTTTCTTTATTAGAAAAAAATCAAATTCCGAGAAAGGAAAAAAAAACTTTATATAATAAAAATAATAAACTGATTAATTTTTGGTTGGAAGTGGGGAAGGGGATGACCCCAAATTAATTTCTGTCTTTTTATCTTTTTCTTTTTTAAAATCACCTTTTTTTTTTGTAACGTATACTGGTGTTAAAATCAACTACGACGCGGCCCACTTAATTTATCATGTTCACCAAGATTAACGGCGTGATTGAATGGTATAATTGTAATTTCATTAAAAGTGAGTCGTTTTCTTGTCATTTACTTCTGCGGACCCTACAAATGGAAGGAGAAGATCGACCGTACTTATGATACACGCTTTTTGATCTTATACTTTAGTCTACTCTCATTAGATTTCCTATTTATTAATTTCCGAAAATGATAATAAAAAATGAGGACTGTGAGTGCAATGGCATTTACGTAATTAATGATAAAGTAGAGGGTGATAATATAATTGAGTGACAAAGCGGGTGATGTATATCAACCAATAAGATTACAAGTCTATGGGTGTTGGACGAATTATTAGTAGACACGTGTCAAGTACTTTTTAGACTTGTAAGAAAATGCCACCGCAACTTGCGGGGGTAGATTGGGGATGATCTACGAGCACCACACTATCATAAAATTTAATTATCACTTAAGAAAATAAAAGTGTGAATAATACATAATGTGACAAGTGAATCGTAACAATTACGCCATTATAGTTTTAATTAAGTGAATTACTTTTGCTGATGCAATTTTCCATAAAATGTTGTCTAAATTCAAGATTTTATGAAATCATATAAAAAATCTTCCAAAATTTTTTTCAACATTCAAGATTGTAATTTTAGTTAGTATATAAATCTGATTTGAATACACAATATAAAGATATTATAGTCAAGCAATCTTCAAAAATTAATTATTTCCTTCCAAAGATTTGAATTGATTTTATTCATTTGGAATTTTCTCAATATAAAATTTTCCAAACTTATTGACATCATTTATTAAAAAAATAAAACTCAAAATTATCAAAATAATTTTAAATATGATTATTTGTTTAGTTTTTTTTTTAAATATATATAAAAAATGTCTCATTCTCAATACTACTTAGAGATAGACACAAATCGAGTATTTACTATTTTTGTTCTGGTTAAATTAGCTTGATACTTTTTTTTTGTTTGAAACGAGTACTTGATTGAACAAGTATCCCATCAAAAATCTTTTGATTTGTGAGTTTTTTTGTCTCGCTACTAGTACTTACTTACGAGTTATGAATATAATTTTGGGTTAAAATAACTTTAGAGTAAAATATATAATTTTTGCGGATAACACTATTATATGTATACTTGCAGTCTTGAAAATGAAGTAACAAAGCAAATAACGGAAACTTTTTCCGACTTATACTTATACTTGAGTTGACGAATAATAGATCGGAACATTTTGATACTTAGCTTAACTGGTACAAGTATTTATCAAAATATAAGACAAGTCAAGTGAGTCAGACAACATAATTTCGGCTTATTTCGTTGATTTTTGGTTTATTTCTTTTGAACTATGTTAGTTTATCGTGTAAATTCTTAAATTTTTCAAGTGTGTTTATTATACTATATACTTTAACATTATTTGATTTTAGTATTAAGCCATTAAATACCCACAAATATGTTTACAGTGTTAATCTTCAAAATGATATCCTACTCAACATATGTTTAACGATAAATTATGTTAATTTATTAGGCAATTAACTTTGGAGGTTGTTTCGCTAATATTTTTACTGGTATATATTTTTGAAATTCGAAATAAAGTATGTTATTAGCAATCATTTTACAACATATCACTACTTCAAATTCTTGAATATGATAAAAAATGTTTGATTGTGTAACTTTATCGACATCCTTTTTACATATCAATTTGCGGTGGTAATCTCTCATAATTTATAGACATTGTTTGTGCTGCTATGTTGGCCATGATGTAGGAGAAAAAAATGTTAAGCTATGTCTTTATTGTCTTATCCCTCCCCATCTATCTTCTTTCAATTATGTACAAACAATAAAATTGATCTATCATGCTTATTCAGTTTATCATATTATTTTTAATGAGTAGTTTAATTTTAAGTTTTATTAAATAAATTTAGAATGTATCCATATCATTATCAACCCTACCACCTCTAGAGATGGGCTTTTCATCATATTTGGTACTTTGTTGTTCATTTCTTTTGATAATATAATTTACATCTTATCAAAAAGTTTCAAATTTTACGCGTGAGTTATCATAAGATATATTAACTTGATTTAACATTTAGTTCTTGAAATCTTTTTATACTATTTTGGAATGATTCCTAAAATTTTAAGATTTTTTAAAATATTTTTGTGTCGTAAAATCTTCATAATTAAAGTTGTTTTCATATCTTTAAATATGTTTATAATAGTAAAGATATAAAAAATTAAAAAATATAATTCTAAAGTTCTTAAGACTTTTAAAGTATTTTTAAATGTGTAAATAACATCTCATAATCCAATGAAATTGATGTTTAATAAATGACGTTAGCGTGATAAAATTATTCAATCAGAACGTATCAAAATATATTTTTAATTTGTGCTTGCGTTATCTATTATTTTTTCGTATTTTAAATTTAATATTGTTAGATATACATGGTTCTGATGCGTAAATAAAAATAATATAATTTTATTTTATTTTATATTCTTAAATTAAATTAACATGATGAAAATGCTGATGAATACATTTTACTGATTATGTACAAAATATGTAATAGATAAAATGTATAGTGTAAGATATTAGAAAAACTGAAAATATATAACTATCAAAAATTTTAGTCTATTTATATTTACTTTGAAAATTTATGTTTCCTCTCTAAAATATCTTTACTGTTAGGTTAATAATGTTTTTCTAATAATTTTCTGATATTGTATATATAAACATTTTAAAAGTTGACAAAAAAAAAGTTTTTTAAAAAATTGAAGGATATTTATTTTTTTGTTTTGTTATGTTTTAAATAGATTTTAATTATTCTAAAAATATTAAAATTGCATTTAAGTGATAAAAACTATTCTGATTATATATCCTAACAATTGTTCATGAGAACATAAATTTTTGAATACATATTTTAAACATTTTATAATTTATATTTTAGAAAATTTTAAATTTCTAGACATGGAAGTTAGAATATCTATTATATTATTTATAACATGTAAATACGACTTTTAATTTTTTTTCTAAAAGTCTTTAGTTAGAGAAAAAATTTATCTCTAAAATATGATATTTTTTTATTATTTATGAAAATTGACTACCACACATAATTAAGAAATATTTTTTAAATATTAATAAATTATTTATTTATTACTATCTAATAATTATTAAAATATATTTTCATATGAATTATTAAATTAATAATATGTGAAATAGTTTTTTTTTGATATTATTAGTGTTATAAATAATATGTAAAATATTTTGTGATATAATATTAATAATATATAAATATTTTGTAATTTATTATTAATATTATATTTAAATAATTGTTAAAAATATGTAAAATTTTTTATATAATATTAATAATATGTAAATATTTTGTGCCTTCTGCTTTTTAAATATTTGATTTTATCCAAAAATACATTTTAAAATAAAACCCAGTTAAAATTTCCAGTATTTAAATTTTTTAAAAAATTGTTAATAGCAAAATAAAGTTAAATAGACGGGAATCAAATAATATCATAATTTTTTCCCGTCAATTATATCCTAATTTAAATCATAAATCCTATAGTGTTATAAAAGCTCGAATCTTATTGAGACATGCAATAACATTGTCATTACCATTAAATAAGGTAACAATTAATTAAACTATTAAATTTTCCAGAGTCTAATGCAGCGCACAACTAACCACTACATTATACAGTTAACTTTCTTCTCCACAACGCCGTCGTGAGAAAAAACAAAATGCAGAATGGTTCATCGAAGGAGCAACCAAGAGTCACTGTGTACATCATCTTCACCACCGCGTTTTTATCTCTCTGCTTCCTCCTCTCTATTTCTTCACACTCTCCATCTTCATACAATGGACGACCTGACTCGAGACTCTTTCCTTCTTCTTCTTCCAAAATCGCCGCCGACACTTCTCCTCCTTCAATTGCTTATCTAATCTCTGGATCTTCAGGTGATTCGCATCGGATTCTTCGTCTTCTATACGCTACTTATCATCCTAGAAATCGATATCTTCTTCATCTCGATGGCTTAGCGACTCAATCTGAACGAGATCGACTCGCTTTTACTGTACAAGATGTTCCGATCTTTCGAGCTGCAAGGAATGTTGATGTTATTGGGAAACCTGATTTTGTTTATCGAATAGGATCGTCTCCGATGGCTTCTACGCTTCATGGTGCTTCGATTCTTCTTAGATTATCAGGAGCTTGGGATTGGTTTGTTAATCTAAGTGTTGATGATTATCCTCTCGTTACTCAAGATGGTTTGGAATCTTCATCTTCATCTTCCAAATTCACTTTGATTTTGATTCGAGTTTACTGATTCATTCTGAGTTTGATTGTGTTTGTGTAGAGCTTCTTCATATTATGTCTTATTTGCCTAAGGACTTGAACTTTGTTAACCATACTAGCTACATTGGCTGGAAAGAGTAAGATTTTGCTTCTCACTGTTACTTGTTTGTTTCTAATTGAAGACACTTTGTTCTGTTTGGCTTAGAGATAAGATTCTATGATTTTAGGTATCAGTTTAGTTTGGTAAATTTTGAGCATTTTTTATTTGGTCTTCTCCACAGGTCAAGGAGATTGAAGCCAGTTATCGTTGATCCAGGGCTCTATCTTATGGAGAAAACTGATATGTTCTTTGCTTCACAGAAACGAGAGTTGCCTAAAGCTTTCAAGTTATTCTCAGGTGTGTTTCATACTTCTTAGTCTTTGTTTCCTATTTTATGTTTCTGCACTTCACTGTGGACCAGTCACCTTGTTTGTTCTTACTAATTCTGCTGTTCAGTAGGAACTAAATCAATCCTTTCCCTTTTTTACAAGGTTAAGAATTTGTTGCGTAGATTTGTGCTAGTAGTGGTTAAAATTGCTGATAATGCCGTTAGCTGCTTAAGAAGATAAGCGAGAAAATGGAAGCTAAAGTCAGGAATCGGTTAACGTTATGCCTTTGATGATTGAACTAATGTGGTAAATCTCTCTTTGGCAGGTCCTTCTTTCTCCATTATAAGTCGTAGTTTCGTAGAGCACTGTGTCTTGGGCACTGATAACTTCCCGCGGACTCTACTCATGTACTTGTCCAACACACCTGATTCCCTCTCCAACTATTTCCCAACTATTCTCTGCAACTCAAATCTTTTCAAAAAGACCATCATCAACAACAATTTACTCTACATAGCTTCAAACGAGACTTCTAAAGAAAGATACCACCAGCTTGATTCCAAAGAGTTCACAGAAATGGTTGATTCCGGAGCAGCATTTGCAAGAGGATTCAGGTATGATGACCCTGTCCTTGACCGCATCGATGATGAACTTTTGGGACGCAGAGATGGTGAATTTGTGCCTGGTGGTTGGTGTCTAGGAGATTCTGGTAAAAACAGTAGCATGTGTTCTGTCTGGGGTGACTCGGGTATTCTAAGGCCAGGTTCTGGCTCTGATAGGCTTGAGAGACGAATTGTTGAGTTATTGTCAAATGATTGGTTCAGATTGCATCAATGCATATCTGAATGATCCTCATGGCAAGTTCAATAGAGTATATAGTTTGACCATGATTAGAGAGTTCCACTTTTATATGTAATCTGTTAAGGTTGAGTGTAGTTTCATTGTTGTAAAATAAATCAATGAAGTGACTCGATTCATTGATTTATTTGGTTAAGTTTTAACCGGTTAAATTCCCGGTCTTTATTTAATTTAAGCCAAACCGTGTTTCTTGTATACTTAAATCGTATTTCACAACTGGTTATTCAGCATATAATGGAATCGAAATCAGAGCAAAACGAATGGAGCTCAATTGTTTGGACCCACTTAGCCATCGTCCGGCGACGATCACCGCTGGTTCAA
>KE158754.1:64819-75260 GCA_000411055.1 Leavenworthia alabamica | reverse complement strand
CTTTTATCCGCCGGTGCATCACCGGCTATGGTTCACTCCATCGTTGAAGTTCCTGATTTCACACCTCATATTCATGCGCTCTGCGTCAACGTGGGAACGCTTACACCTGACTGGCTTCCCTCCATGAAAGCTGCAGCCGAACTCGCTTCTCAGCTCGGAAAGCCTTGGGTTCTAGATCCTGCCGCTGTGAGTTGCTCAAGGTTCCGTTTAAAGGCGTGTCTAGAGCTCATCGAGCTAAAACCTACTGTAATTAAAGGCAACGGTTCTGAGATTATTGCTCTCTCCTCTGCTTCACCTGGTGAGACTAAGGTATACAGTAATTTCAAATTGTATTTGAGATTCATAATGATTCAAGAATTTACAGACGCTATAGTGAAGTTTTTTCTAATGTATGAGTTGGTTTTTTTTGTTAGGGTGCTGATAGCTCTCATGAATCAACAGACGCTATAGAAGCTGCAAAGTCATTAGCTCAGTCAAGTGGTGCTGTTGTTGCAGTATCAGGAGCTGTTGATATCGTTACTGATGGGAAACACGTTATTGGTGTTCACAACGGGACAAAGATGATGCAAAAGATCACTGCAACTGGATGTGCTTTATCTGGTTTAGTTGCAGCGTTTCTTGCTATCAATCCATTACGAGTACTCGAGGCTACAGTTTCAGCTATGTCTGTGTTTGGCATTGCTGGTGAGTTGGGTGAAGCAATGGCGAAAGGTCCAGCTTCATTGAGAATGCATTTGATAGATTCTCTTTACGGTTTGGATGAAACCACAGTGCTTAGCCTTGTGAATATCACCAGGTTAGGTTGATGTATAAGAAATCTTCTTTTTGGAATAAAATTTCTGAAGATATCTCTGCATCTTTCTCACTTTGTTTATCTTCGAATTATAGTATAATGTTTACGTTTGCAGTGTCGATACCGTTAGTAGGCACTAGGTAGTTATAGATTTCACAGTGATGGTCACAATCTTAGGCTTATAGAGCAATGTTCAGTATAGACTTTTAACAATCTTTAGATTTGCTTTCAGTCAATAACTTTTACATACAACAAACAAAGAACATTCACACACATACACACACACATGCATAAACTTTTAAATCTTTTGGTATGGTTTCTTTTGTGTGTTTATTAGTATTTGAGATGGACAATAATCCTCAGCAAAGACTCTGCTCCATCAACAAAATGCTGACCTGATGGAATCAATGGCCTTACCTCTGCAAACCCACAAGCACTCTTGAACCTACCTGTTCCTCCAGTCACTGAAAGATGCGACATGGCGCTTCCAATCCTATAAATTCCGTAGAAGTTGAGGTTGTCATTGTATTCACCACCTTCAAGCATAGCTGTGAAAGCCATCATCTGTGTGCTCCCATCTGCAGAACTTGCAACATAAACTCCTTGAGCTTTACCAAGTGGCTGAGAACCCAAGTCAGGACCAGATGTGAGTATATCATCAATCACAGTAATTGTGCCAAACCCAAGACTCAAACCATCAGGACCCAACTGAGTCTGTATCCCATTAAGGTTCTTACCAGAGTAAGATGTACCAGACAAGCCAGTCCCAAGAGGTATACCATTGATGCCGTTAACTGATGGGAGAGCACCGTTTGCATTGGGTATGGCTATACCATTTTCAGGAGGATTAAAACCAATCTGCTTAGCAAAAGGAACTTGACCATTGTAAATGTTGCCGAGCAAACCGGTGATGGGCCTGGCCGTGGGGCTGCTTCCACCAAGTAAATCGTGCATGTAGAGTTCGAAAATAGGGTCTTCAGGTGGAGGTTCAAGTGCTGCTGAAAACACAGCAACTGTGAACAAGATTGCTGTTAAAAGCAAGAATGACCATTGCTTGATCATCGTGGATACTGTTGTTGTTGTTTAGGTGTGTTGAACTGATTGAGATTGTTTGATGAATAAGTGAGAATGTGTGCAATGGTGTTTAAATAGAGAGGTGTGGATTGTGAAGTTGTTGCAATTTTCTGATTTTGTGTAGTTGTTGAAATGGGTTCTTTATAGCTGGGAGATAATATTTATTCATTAAAAAAAACTGAAAAATGCAAAACAATAATAAAAATGATTTCGTAAAAAAAAAACTTAGTGTTTAATTTAGTGGTTACCAAAATATTTTCAATAAAATTATACTAGTTGTAGCTGAATTCTGGTGGTTTAGGTTGAAAAATATACTAAATAATTAAGTTTGACAAAGAAAAAAACATAATTAAAATCAATCCAAAAGGCGAAGAAAGAAACCTTTAATATTATTTCTTACATAGTTTATATTATAAGTGAAAATAAAAATAAAAATAAAGGGATTTAGTTTACGCGAAATAAATAAAAAAGAGAAAAGGGGCTAACGACTTTTAAAACATTTGCCATCTACAGAAACCCTAAATTCCCAAATGTCCTTCGCTGAGGAATTTGAATCAAGTAAGCATAATTATGCTGATAGAATCGCTAAGTTATGTGTAGCTTACGATGGTTTATCAATGTTATTTCCACTGTGCTTACCTGAAATTTAAGATTGAAATAAACGTAACAATTTCTTGAATATATCTGTACAGATCTTGTATCACTGGCTCATGTGCTTCAGAAGAAATATGCACTCCTACGTGATTTGGATCAAAGTTTTCAAGGTAAACAATCATTTCACTTGTATTTTACAGCTTATTATTAAACCATCATCGTTTCATGAAGTTTATGTTAGAGATGAGTTTGTTTACTGTGTTTTAGTATTAATTAAGACTTTTTTGTTGATTGTTTTCATTTTCATTTTTCTTTGTGTTTATTTTGTAATATAAGTAGAAAATCAAAGACAAAATGAACAACGCTGTGAAAGAGAAATAGATGATATAAGAAGAGGAAGCAGAACTGGTAATATCATACCCAATACTTCTCTTACACAGTTCTCAGATGAAGCACTTGATGAACAAAAACACAGTATTCGAATTGCTGATGAGAAAGTCGCACTCGCTCTTCAGGCATATGATCTGGTATGTGTCTTTTATCTCATTTCTCTGTTATGTTGTCTGATCTCCGAGGATTTGTGTAGCTTAAGTTTGTGTATTATTCAATATTTTCTTTGAAAGTCATTGTTTTTCAGATAATATAATTGCTTCAGGTGGATATGCATGTTCAGCAACTTGATCAGTATATGAAAATATCCGATGACGAGATTCGCAGAGGTCTGGCTTACTTACTGTTATTCTTTTCTCGCTTGACTTATTCAGCAATAAACATAAAACAATGTCGTTTCTATCAGAGAAAGAAGCTGCTGCTGTAGCATCAGAGCACGAGAGTAGTGGAAAAGCTGGGAAGGCTGGTGAAAGTGGAAGAGGAGGGCGAAAGAAGTAAGTGGCTTTTATAACATTTAACATATCTCCTGCAACTGTGAGTCTAGTACCATTTAATGTTGTGACAGGACAAGGCTTGGAACAGCAGCAGCAACAACAGTAGCTGAAACAACAGGGATGAGTTCAAGTAATATGTATATAGATCTACCTGTAGACCCAAACGAACCAACGTATTGTATCTGCAATCAAGTTAGCTATGGTGAGATGATTGCTTGTGATAACAATGAGGTATAGTTTCTTGAACATTGTGAGATACTCTTTTTGTATTTGAGAGACTGAATATAATATAAACTCTGTTGCAGTGCAAGATTGAGTGGTTTCATTTTGGTTGTGTTGGTATGAAAGAACAACCTAAAGGGAAATGGTATTGTCCAGCGTGTGCTACAGTCAAGAAGAATAGGAAAGGTCGATGATTATGAATCCAAAGAGTTTAGTATATCAAACTTCAATGTAAGAAGATGGTTTCATGAATACTATGGATTGTTTAAGTAAGCCTTTGATTTCTTCTTCATAAAACTTGACCTAATCTCATCTGCTAGTTATGAGAAGAAGAAGAAGAAGAAGTCATTGATTCTTCTTAAGTGAGTCACTTACTTCTTTATTTTGAAAAAAAATTAGTAGAACAACTGAACCAGGGTGAAAATACTTAAGCTCTCATCTGTGGTGTAATTATTGTGGATTTTAGAAATTAATTTATTGTCAACATTATGCTTCATTATAGTCGTCCTAAAGTTTAGGATTTTTTAATTTTTAAAAAATAGATAATTTGGTGGGCTGTCGTCATGTTCGACGGGCCCACAAGGATATGTGTCCATCACGATTGAAGAACTCGTACCTTTTTTTATTTTTGTAAAATGGCGAATTTCACCAAACATTTGACCCCCCCAAAAAAAAGTAAAACGTTAAAAAAAAAGTTACAAAAAAGGTAAAAACGTTCGAGAAAGGAAAAGAAAAAAACAAGGAGCAATTATTATCAGAAAAAAATAAGAAAGAGATCTGACGGAGAAGGAAAACAAAATGAATTCATAAACTCCAACGACACCAACAAACTTGTTCCTTCCTCTTTCTCCTTTAGATCGAAAACCCTAATTTTCTTTTCTTTTATTTTTTTATGTGACAATTCAATCGATTTTTGAACTTTGATTTTTTCGAGAGATCTCTTTGTTCCATCCACCAAAATTTAATCAAAATATCTTTTACATCAGGATCTGGTTTCGAGTTCCATTCACAATCATTACGCCGGCGTGTTTCCGTCTTTTTAATCAGCGATTTCGTCGGAATTAATGGTGGTAATTTAAAAAAACATTGATTTAAAAAGCAATTGAGGGAGACATTTCCCCTCAAGTTTTTTTTTCAATGGCATCAGCTAATCAACGGAGACAAGAGGTCGCTGAAGCTGGACGTCGTAAGGTAAAAGTCTCATTGATCCGCTTCGTCATTGGTCTTCCTTTCATTTAAAACTTTTGCTAATTTGATATTTAGAATTGAGATTTGATCATTAGAATCTTAATCTGAGATTATTCAACAAAAAATTTTATTTTTCATAGATGAATGATACCTAATTCTAATATTTGTATTCTTTTTGAATTCAGCTTGAGCAATTCCGGAAGCAAAAAGCAGCAGAAAAAGCCAAAAAAGCATCTCAGATTAGTAATACTACAGAGCCTGTTGTTACTAAATCTCAGCTAAATGTCTCTGATTCAGATGGAGCTGTTGCATCTATGTCTAATGGACCTCTCAATCAATCTGATAACACCAATACTAATACTAAATCTTCCTTTACTGGAGATGTAGTTAATAATGTATCGTTTTCGAATTTATCATCAACGAATGATGGAAGCAAAGAAACAAGTAAATATGAATCAGTGGCTAAAGTTGATTTTTCTAGTAGCAGCTTAGAGTTGATAGATTCGTCCAAGGACTTAACGGTGAATAATAAGCCTCAAGTTGGACCTTATGGCAGCAATTTAGAGAAGCAATGGAGTGAATTCGATCGTTCTTCTACTCTAAGAGAAAATGATGGTGTTCCTAAAGGTACATCTCCTTTTAGAGGAAGCTCTGTGATATCAAGCTCGATGCATATGGATGGTTTCAGTTATGGTACTGGATTAAATTCATCCAGAGAAGGTATGTGGCACTCTCATATGAGGTTGATGTAGTAATGTATTTTGTCCTAAAGGGAGGAGACTAATTAATCTTTATGGTTTTTGTTGCTAGACTCTCTACAACCTACAACCAGGATGGCAGGGTCTTTTCAAGAAGTTGTCAAAAACCAACAGGGAAGTAGTGATATAAGAGGAGGTAGCATTGTGCAGAAGCCCACTTTTTCTAGCAAATATTTGTTTAGCTCTCCTGTCACATCATCTCGACCTTCTGAATCTTCAGATTACAGTGCAAGTATCACCAGCTCTTCGCCGTTTCACTCAGCTAAAAATGAAGAAACTGTGAAGAGATCTCGTCCGTCTTTTCTTGATGCCCTTAATGTTTCAAGAGCTCCAGAGACTCGATATCAACCCCCTGAGGTTGAAGCGGAGTTGGTTACATCTAGGGGTTCCAAACTAACTGGCAGTGATGGTTATGGGCCATCTTCATTCCAGTATTTATCAGGGAACAGAGAAAGTAATGGACCATCATTAATAAGCGGAGCTTCTACTACCTCTCCTTATCCATATGAAAATGTCCAGAGTACTTTGTTTCCTGCTGCCAATGGAGTAATGCCAAGCTTCACTGACTTCTCCATGCCAAAACATAATGATGATTTTTCTTCTCTGGAACAGGTAAGATACTTACCTTTTGCACCGTCTTTTATTTTGTCTATATCATTTTAGGCACTTGTTACCTCCAGCGCCTCGTCGCCCTTTTGAACACATCGTTTGATTCGTATTTGGATTTAAATGAGCAAGAAACAGTGTGGTCTTCTCATTTAGAAGAATTTAGTGAGGAGTTGTTCTCATGTTACATGAAGACGAGCAAATTGTCAAAGATTTTGGGTTAATGCCAATTGCCACATTCTGGTGTATCACAATCTTTGTAGTTTGTCTTGCATTGCTCTTTTGTTTATTTTAGGACGCTCGGCTTCACTGTTCTTCAATGTAGACTCTTTGTTTTTGCCATTTTCTTAGCTACGGGTTCATTTTTCCATTTGTAGCATATTGAGGACTTAACACAGGAAAAGTTTTCACTGCAAAGGGATCTTGATGCTTCACGAGCTCTGGCGGAATCCTTAGCATCTGAAAATTCATCGATGACAGACACTTACAACCAGCAGGTACATTTAGACTTATGACGTCCTAGTTGGATACTGCCGTTATATTTATAGTAGAAAGCATTCTTTACCATTTGTAGTAGTTGACTAATTGTTTGCATTTGTCGTGCCTCGTTGGTAGCCAGCATATGTTGTCATGTGGTTTTGGGATCCTTGGGAGATGGAAATATTAGAATACTTATTCATGATGTGGATTGATGTGAATTGAGTTTCATTAAAGTGTCTGCTCTTGGTTAAACCATTTTTAGACATGTAACAAAAAAAAAACACTTCTAGACTTGAGATCATTGCTTCATTCGAGATGTAGATTTTTGTTAGGAAAACGAATTTGGATAAAGCTCTTTAGGATGTTGACATAATCGACTTTAACTGAACTTATCTATTCGTGAGAGTGTATGATGTCTTGTATTGATTGCTATAATAGTACTTTATTGGCCTAATGTTTCATTTAATTCCACTTGTTCTCGATTCTATCTCTTCCAGAGAAGCATTGTCAACCAACTAAAAGATGACCTGGAGAATCTACAACAACAGATCCAAGCACAAATGGTTAGTATTAACTACCTTTAGTCAACCAATGCCTGTTGTATATGCTGTAGAAATATATTTTCATAAAGCATGATATTTCATTTTCCGCATTTGGATGCTATCATATTGCTTGATGGAACACATACAAAACTCAAAATTTACGTGTATGCCGGTGTATAATTCGTTCATCCGTATGAATTATTGTCTAGATTACTACAAAAGCTGTAACTTGATTGAAAACTGTTTCCTTACAGGGGGAACTTGAGTCTGTCAGGATTGAGTATGCAAATGTGCAGCTAGAGTGTAATGCTGCTGATGAGCGTTCTCAAATACTGGCTTCTGAAGTCATCAGTTTGGAAGATAAGGTAACAGGCTTTGGATGTTTGTTCTTGCAGTCACATTAATTTCCCCCCGAAAAGAAGTCTCTTTTTGATTTACTTAGCTGCAAAAGTGTGCAATGACACATTTAGTTTAAATATTAGATTTTTCAGTTGTGAGATACCTGCTATGTCCACCTGAAATACTTATATATATACACATTTGTTTAGCGTTTTAACTATTTCTTCGACCATGTAAAAGGCTCTCAGACTCAGATCTAATGAGTTAAAGCTGGAGAGGGAACTGGAGAATGCACAAGTAGAGATGTCATCTTACAAGTATGCTCTTTACTGTATTGTTATTGACCTCTCGGTATCTTTACTTTTATTTGATTTTTTATCCAAAAAGAACCATCACATACTAGAAACGCCTCGAGGTTCAGTCGCAACTTCTATGGCTTTCTGGGATCATTTTCATCTTACCTATAAACTTCTATAGGAAAAAATTACAGAGCCTTGAGAAAGACCGTCAAGACTTACAATCTACTATTAAAGCTCTTCAGGAAGGTATGCACATTGAACCCATTCCTCTGAAAAGTATATGATTCTACAATTCTGTATTTATCCTATATATTTATCTCCCTTTTCAGAGAAGAAGGTCCTACAGACTATGGTGCAAAAAGGGGCCTTGCGTGGAAAATCCCCTGATCTTGGTAAAAGCTCTACTAGCAGAAAAAACGTGTCAACCTCTACAGAAGGTCTTGGTAATGGTCTTTTCGCTCTGTTAAAGAAATCTGAAGCATATTTGGTTGTCGAAACTCATATATTTGCATTTTGACATCGTTTAGAAAACATTTGAAGTTAGGTTCTTTGACTTCTCACTAGGCCTGTGAAGACTCTAATAGTGTAGTCTTCTTCTAAACCTTGATCCTTTTATGACCTTTGATATTTTATTATCCTTTTTTTTTCCTTTTTGTTTTCTTGGTGTAGCAATCTCAGATGCTATGCCAGAGAGCTCCAACCAGGAAACAGATACTACTACTCTGCTTGAAAGTGCTATCAGCCCTGAAACTGGACAGTTGACGCTTGAAGGCTTTTCATTGAGCGTCCCAGCTGATCAGATGAGAGTGATTCATAACATTAATACACTGATTGCTGAGGTAGTTTTTTTTGTGGATTATTATGATGTTTTCATTATAATTTTAACATTTTTTTACTTCATCAAAACACTTTTGAGTTCTTAGTTAGTCTGGATCATAATGTGACGGTTATTTTGTTTCTTCGGCTGCAGTTGGCAATTGAAAAAGAGGAACTGGTGCAAGCATTGTCATCTGAGTTATCACGAAGTGCGCAGGTGCAGGTACAATAACATAAACTAAATAGCTAGAAAATTATCTTCTTTGAGTTGAGTAAGAGTTTGCTGTGACCATAAACATCATGCATAAGTTCTCACTATGCTAACTATATGGTTTAGATTATATCCTCGTGTGTCTTAACTATAGGAGTTGAACAAAGAGTTATCCAGAAAACTTGAAGCACAGACGAAAAGGTTAGAGCTTCTAACAGCACAGAAGATGGCCACAGACAATGTATCACCTGAAAAGCAGCAGTTGTCGGATTCTCATGTTGTTCAAGAGAGAACACCAATTGCAGATGAAGGCGATGAGGTACTCTCCCTCTCTCTGTTTAGAATTTTTAACTTCAATTGTTAGAAAGGCAACACATTATTGAAAAGTATTTATCTGTGTAGGTGGTAGAAAGGGTACTAGGATGGATCATGAAGATGTTCCCAGGAGGACCATCGAAAAGAAGGACAAGCAAGCTTCTCTAATACCATGTCCTTTTTGCCATTCTGTAGCATGAGCAATGGGACTGCTTCTTCTCCTTTAACTTTTGGAAGAGTTCATTTGGTTCTTTTAATCCGAAATTTATGGGGTTTCATTGGAAATAAAGAAGACAGCAGAAATGATATAGTGAGAGAGAAGACACCTTGAAGAGAGACACAAAAGCTTCTTAAACAGATAGAGGTTTATATTTGTGTGGTTTTTGACTAAATTTTGTAATTGTTGATTATATAAGCTAGTTAAATGTGTTGGAAGCAAATATATTTACCAAAGAAGAATTACGGTCTATGGTTTTGGATATTATATTTTTGTTCTATATTGAAGACAGTTAAACTACTATATAATCTAGATGTAGGTTTCGGCACAAATATTCGGATTTTTCCATTATTCGTTATTTGATTTGTTTTTGCCGAATATTTAATATTGTGATGCGTTTCGATTCGAAAATTTTTGAATATTGTAATTGTTTTTTTGTCTAACTTTGTTTTTTTTTTAAATCATAAATTTTTAATATATGCAAAACATTTCTTAAAATATCCGAATCGAACCGACTATTTGGTTATTCCAAAAATGATATTTGATATTTGATTCGATTTTTACGAATACTAAATTTTTCTATTTGATCTACTTCGAAAAACTACGAATGTTCGGATTTTTCAATTTAAATCGAATCAAATACCAAATTGAACCGAATATAACGAATATTTTGTCCAGAACTGACCAAGAGGACAATCGTTCATCTCTCTCTCGAAAAACAGTTATAGGTTTGAAATTTTTCTTTTTGTTTTCTTTTTTATGATTGAGCTTCATTGAAGGTTTGGAACTTTCTCAATCACTACAGGGGTGAGCATTCTTCCTTTTGTCGGCGACATGGTGGAGTTAGTCGTCGATGTTGTAGCGGTGGCTTCGTTTGGGCGTTCACGAAGCTTTGGCCGTAATTACTTGGAGTTGAGGAGACCGAGTACTGTTTCGTTGTCTTCGAAGTTCAAACTTCTTTTCCAAATAGCACTGTTTAGTTGTCTTCGATGTTCATACTTCTTTCTCAAAGCGACGGCTGCGTCAACAGTTGGTGGGTTTTAGTTGTATATTCTACAGTTCATGTCGGAGTTTCAGCTTGTCGGCTGTTGCGGGTTCACAGC
>KE158754.1:49542-64689 GCA_000411055.1 Leavenworthia alabamica | reverse complement strand
GGGCAGGCAACAAAACAGTAGACTTCGTGTTCGTCGGGATTGCAACTCGAAGCTAGTGTTTTCTGTCGCTGCCAGGATCTCCATCATAGTCTAGGAGACTAGGACGAACTATTACTTAGCCATTTTTGGGCATGTATCAGCTTTCAGTTTTTGTATTGTCTCCAGGCCTTGTGCTCCGTTAAGGTTTATGACCCGTTTAAAAAAAAAAACTGGATATATACCCAATACCTTTGGCAACACCATCAGTTTCTCTTAGAGTAGAAGCATGATCAAAATCTTCACTCAATTACTTGAACAATAAAAATAATTACCTATTTTGACTGGTAACAATAATTCATATCTAAGATTTAGTTTCTTCAACCATTAGACACAAGAGTTCAAACTAAAACAATGTATAATAATCCATATGTGAGACTTAGTCTACCACTAAGAAGACTTATTCAACCATTAGACAAAAGGTTTCAAACAAAAAAGACAATAATACCACTAAGAAGACTGAGGAGGAGCTGGTGGACAAGGGAGACGATGCGGCCAACGAGGGAGCACATACTGTGAAAACAGTATCTGGCTTGAACCACTTTGAATCGAAGTAATAGATCCATATATCTTCTCCATATACTCACTGCAATAGTTTAAACTCAAGACACAACCATCCAAACATTTGCGATCAGCTTTAGTTTCCTTGTGTATACTAGACACATGTGTCTTCAAGTTAAACAAGACGAGAGTGTTCTCATCCCCAGCCCACAAGTAGATGATCTCCGAGTTCAAAGGATGCATCACCACTGGAAAGTAATCAATATAACATCGGATCAAAGACACCAAATTAACTTCCCAAAGAAGCTGCCAAGCCTCATCAACAACATCAGTGTACTTAACCAACTTCCAAACCTTTAATACACGATTCTCATTCTCATAGAACTCATTGAAATACACAATGAACCCTTCTGAGGTCGTAAAGCTTCTCTTAAAACGTTCACCTTTACCACTAGCATTGCCAGGGAAATGTATGAGACGAAAGTCATCATCATTATCAACACCATCATTATAACCTCCATAGAAATTGTAAGCAACAATTGAACTAGTCGGACTAGAAAGCCAATGAAGAATCCCATTCAAAGCAATCGAATTTTCTTGAACATACCGCAAGTTAGCAACAAGACGACGACTAGTCACATTTAGTGTTTCCCACATTCCAGTATCAGATGAGTAAATAAGAAACTCAAATTTAACACCTTTATGACTTAGCAACCAAACAACCTTATAACTAACGACCATACCACTCTTCATCATTGTAACCAATCCAGGATCCTTCAAAGCTAAGAACTTAGGTGAAGGGAGACGAAACCATTCTTGAAACAGAGGATTACCAATGTAATACATTGGTGATCCATTACCAGCTTCTGCATAGACCAATACCAATCCATCTGTACAAGCCAATACTAAAAGTTTTCTTATTGTAGTCTCGAGAAAGAAACTCACAAAAGAACCTGGAGATCGATTGATTCCTAGTACTTTGCATCCATGGTGGCCAACGATTTCAAGGGTTAGTTTGTGAGGTTTGGTTTGAACAATTGACCATGAGACTGAGGAAGATGAGTTCCGAGAGATGAAGTAATCTCTGAAGAACTCTGAATCTATTAGCAATTTCCATTCTTTGCTTACTGATCTGCATCTTGCGATGATCTTCAATGGTAATCGAGCCAATACTTCTAATGCAACCTCTGGAGTATCCATTTTTTGGGTGTTTTAGAGTTTCTGCAAACGAATCTCAGAACCAGCCGCGGCGGCGAGCTCAGAAATGAAACTGGCACTCTGTTTTCAAACCCTTATTAACAAATGAGTTTTAATATCAACCAGACGACTCTTTTTTGGGCTTGAATATCATTCATATTCTTCTACTAATGGGCTTACTTAAACCTCCTTCTTGGGCTTATTCATGGACTTACTTATTAAAGGTTCATCTAGATTCTCTGCCTTTATTTTATTTTCTGGATCCGAGCTGTAGTGGAAATTAATTATACCTAGAATACAATTGTATTGGTTTTCTTTTAGTAAGGATTTTTTTATTCTAATTAATTTAATATCTAATTCAGTAAATTATTCTAAATTGTTTTAACTAAAATTAAAAATATAACTTATTTGACATAAATTTGATTCAAATAAATAAAATTTATCATTCTTGTATAGAAATAAATTAATTTGATGTAAAAAATACATTAAATATTTTAAATAATAGATAATTCGGAAATTTTTGATCCATTGGTTCAAAGTTTAAAGATTTTTTAACTTTTTATATCATGTTTAGGGTTTAAACCCTAAATAATGTAGATATTGTAAATTAATTAAGGTAAAAATCTTTTCGAAGTTCTAGTATATGTATATTTAATTAATCGTCGTTATATGGAGAATTTATCTATCACAAAAGACATACGAAGTGACTAGATTCAAATCTAGTTTAATATAGTTCATGATATAACTTAAATAAATCCTACAATCCAGAAAACCCTTAATACCATTTTTGTCAAATTTCTAACGAAATGGGAGGAAATATTATAATCTACTATTTCAATATATTTATATGTTGATTTAATTGTTAGTATATTTTTATTTTATTTTTGTCAAACACATGAAAAATCATGGATCTATATTTCAATGTTTTTCAATTATTATTGAAAATAAGAAAAAAAATTATTGTTTGATTTTCTAAAAAAAGCAAATTAATTTAATTATCTTTGTAGTTTATTAGTAAATTAAAAATCACAAGAACAATGGTTATTTTGTGCTTTTCATTTCAGTGTGTTAGATAATGTGATGTTGACTAACACGTGAGTTTAACGTTGACTAAGTGTAGTTGGTATATTTGGCAGCTGTGTTGGTAAGTAAAGTTGGAATCTTATATTGAATCAGGTATTAGTTATTTCCCTGTGGTGATGCATCCTTTGAACTCTGAAGTTATCTACTTGTAGAGCATGAAGTTGAGGACATGTTTGTTTAGTCTTCATAAAGAAGCCGAAGAAGATGGCAAGTGTATAGATGATTGCATCTTGAGTTTTAATGGCTGTAAAGATGTATCAATGTGTTCCTAACCATCTCTTCTTTTCACAGTATGTTCTACCTCGTCTCCTTTCTTGTCCTCAGCCTACTTAATGTAACTATGTTTCAAGTTTCATTCCCAATGTCTAATGCTTGAAGATATCAAATTTTGATCTGAGGCTGGTTCTTGGTTTGTGAAATCTAAAACTTTTATTGAAACAAAATCTTATCCAACCTTGCAAATAGCTGATGAAAGCCTTACAGTTTCACCTCTCTTAGATTCTCACTTACTCATCAGTCACACATCCAGCTGAAGCCGATTGAACGTTCTTGATGTACTGTTTTTATTTTACAATATCAAATCATTAGAAACCAATCCAACAGATGTTAAAGTTACATTTTATATACAAGTATGTGAATTCATAATCATAATACCTTGTATAAAACTCCACGGTTAACCTTGTACGCAGGAGCGATCCATTTCTTTCTACGCTCATTCATTTCCTCAGATGAGACTTGTGTGTCTATTCTCCTCTTTCCTATATCAATGGTGATTATGTCTCCGTCTTCTATCAAACCGATCGGACCACCCTCCTGTACACCAGATTTTCACCATTACTATCTCTTCACATTCTCATATCAGCATTACTGATTAATGGAATAAGAGGATAGAGAGAAGGAGAGACCTGAGCTTCAGGGCAAATGTGGCCAACAACAAAACCGTGTGACCCACCAGAGAACCTACCATCAGTCAATAATGCACATTCCTGCACAATCCAATAGCATCACATTATCACTATAAGCTTATTTTAGAACACAAATTGATCAAACAAAAGTAAAAAAGGTAAGTGTACCTTTCCAAGACCAGCACCCATAATTGCACTAGTTGGTGTCAACATCTCAGGCATACCTGGACCTCCTTTAGGTCCTTCTCCTCTTATGACAACCACTTTCCCCTGAAACATGACACAGCTCATTAGATATTAGAACTTAAACCAAGTTTCGAGGTAAACAATAATCATATAGAAAAAGGAATTTACCTTAAATCTCATTGGATCTTCTGATATAGCAGCCATCATAGATTCTTCTCCTTCAAATACAAGTGCCGGACCTATAACACAATAGTTCCATTTTTCTTGTTAGTATAGTTTTCCTGAAAGGCTTATAAGAACAAATCAAACATTACCAGAGAAATATAATCCCTCTTTGCCGGTTATTTTTGCTACAGAACCATCTGGTGCAAGGTCACCTCTCAAAATTTGGATATGTCCAGTCTCCTTGATTGGATTTGACAGAGGTCTAATTATATCCTGATACATTGTAACAATTCACTATAAAATTATATAACTAACAGTGATCATAAGCAAGAAGAGATTCTAATGAACAAATCCAACCTGTCCTTCTGTTAAGCAAGGGACGTTTTCTAAGTTTTGAGCCAAAGTCTGTCCTGTGACTGGTGACAGATACAAAAGCATAGTTATGTTGATCAGTCTATACCAGTTTCATAACTACACAAAATGCTAAATATGATTCTAAAATTTGTGAGCATTTTTATACCTGTCATACAATCACCATCCATAAATCCAAGTTCCAATAGATAACGAAGAACAGCTGGCGTGCCACCGATCTGTAGATTTTATAACATAAAACTTACTAAATGATCAATAGAAAACAAATAACTAATAAGCCAAAATGGTGTTGTTAAAGTTGCACCTTATGTATATCCTCCATAACATATTTCCCACTGGGTTTAAGATCAGCTAGAAACGGAACTGCATCGCTGACCTTCTGGAAATCGTCAAGAGTTAACTCCAAACCGACAGACCTGGAATAATTCACATTTATTGATTCAATTCATTGTAATGATAAGTAAAACATATTAACCCTTGTCACCTTGCAATAGCAATTAGATGCAATACAGCATTAGTTGATCCACCAAGTGCCATGACAGTAACCATTGCATTACGAAGTGATTTTGGAGTGATAATGTCACGTGGTTTCAAGTCCATCTTTAGCAATTCTAAAAGATATTTTCCAGCTAAACGACACTCGTCCAACTTCAAAGGGTCTTCAGCGGGTATTGACGAGCTTCAAGAAAAGAAGAGGCAAACATATGAACTTTTGAAATAAGCAATCCACAAAACAGTTTAGGATCTCCAAAGTGATTGAATGACTCACCTGTAAGGAAGGGACATCCCCATGGCTTCAATAGCAGAAGCCATAGTATTAGCTGTGTACATACCACCACAGGCTCCAGCACCAGGACATGAATTATGCAAGACAGTCTTTCTCTGTTCATCACTTATGGAGCCACTAACAAATTCTCCATAACTCTGAAATACAAAATCGGAAAAACATAAGTACTAGAGCAATTACTAGAGTAACATAAACAAAGATTACAAATATAAAACAACAAGTGATACATTGTTATAACTAAGCTCATAGTAGAATTAGATACCTGGAAAGCAGATACTATGTCATATGTCTTGTCATGAAAATGGCCAGGCTGCAACAAAACCAAAGCAATATGAAATAAGCTAATCAAACTAGTCACAAGGGTTTTCGAAAACTTCAATTAGAAAAAAAATGTACCTTGATGGTTCCACCATAAACCATAATACCAGGTCTATTAAGCCTTCCCATAGCCATAATTGTACCAGGCATCTACAAATAGAACCAAATCAATCACACAAAATGAAAACATCATTGATACAAAAGACAAATAAAACAAAGAATAAAAGCTTACATTTTTATCACAACCAGGAATAGATATGTTACCATCATACCATTGAGCACTCATAACAGTCTCAATACTATCAGCAATCAAATCTCTAGATTGTAAACTAAAACACATCCCTCTTGTTCCCATTGAAATAGCATCACTAACACCAATTGTATTAAACCTAAACCCAACCATTCCAGCATTTTCAACTCCTTCTTTCACAGCCTCTGACAATTTCAGCAAATGCATATTACAAGTGTTTCCTTCATACCACACAGATGAAATCCCAATTTGGGGTTTTAGCAAATCATCGTCTGATAGACCAACGCCGTGAAGGATAGCTTGAGACCCACCTTGGGATTTAGGTTCAGTGATTCTTGAGCTGTATTTGTTAAGCTTGTTTGTGGTAGTTGAAGGTGGGGAAGGATCAGCAGTTACTGATTGAACGGAGCATGAGAAGGTTGAGGAACGGTGAGAGTGGGGATTGTGAGAACGGAAGATATGTTTACAGGGGAAGATAGGGGAGTGTGGGGAGAGGATAGTGGCGTGCATGGTGGAGTGTGGAAAAGGGTTTAAGAAATGAAAAGAAAGGTTTTTTTTTTAGCGGCGGAGTGCGTGTGGCTGGCTTCAACCAAAGTGATGAAGACTATGAGAGTGTGGTGTGTGTGTGGGAGAGAGAAGAAGACAAGTGTGATCAGAGTTGAGAGATATACAGAGAAAATACTAGCTAGGGTTATTGTTTGGTAATATTTGTGAAACGCTGTCGTATAATGATTTTAATTAGCCGGTTTAGTTTACGGGTTTAGTCAACTTGAATTAAACCAAAATCATACTTAATTAACCAATCTAAATATGTATGTCGGTTTCATGTGTTTTTTTCAAGAGTAAATAACTTGACGTATATATGATGCATTTCTTGAACTCATAGTGATATTATTTACTTTTTCCAATATAAAAATATGATAAAACAAACCAAAAGAGAAATAAATATGACATTGTGGATCAAGATTCTCTGACGACTGAAATAATTGTTTCAGAATTTATTATGTACATTCAACACATTTGGTCTTCAAAGTAAGCATATCCATGGATACAAACGATGCTCTCTTCTTCTTCTTCTTGCTTCCAAGAATCCTCAAACTCTGTCTAAGTATATCAATCTGTGTTTCCTTTTCATATTTTTCTCTATCCATCAAAGCTATTCTCTTTTTTAGTTCCTCTATGGTTTCTTCCTTAGCTCTAACTTCATCTCTCAATTCTTCCATTGTCTTTGCTTCGTCTTCCTCAAGTTTTCTTTGCATTATAGCTTCTCCTATAAGAAAAAAACATTTTCAAGATCCATAGGTTTTAGAAAGTGAAGTTGAGTTTTCTTACCAGAGGAAGTAGTGTGGATGATGAGATGATCAAGCTCATTCTTGATAGCTAAATAAAGTTGTTTCCATTTCTCAATAGCTTCATCTCTCACTACTCTCTCTACACACATCTCCTCAACAACCCATTTCCAATACTCTCTTTCTTTTGTTGCTTCCTCTTTCTCCATCACTTTCTTCCTTAGTCTCTTCACTTCATCTCTCAGCTTCTTCCTCTCTTTGCTCCAAGACTCTTTAAGCTGAGAAAACATTACTTTATCTCTTTCATATCTCTCCTTTCTAAAAGATCTTTTTCCTCTTCTTTGACTTATTGAGTTCCCATTGATACTTCTCTTCTCTTGCTTGCTTGTGCATCCACCCATATCTAAGATATGAGAATATGCTAAAGAAGAATAATTTGTCTCTCTCTATAAGGCTCCTCTTCATTCAGTGAAGAGAAGTCATAATTGTGAGTGAGGAAACTCCACTAGTATTACTCTACTTAACCATTTATATAAGGCCTCCCAAAAAGCATCTTTAAACAGTAACTTCTCTACCTTTCTTTTCACTGACAGTAAAAATGTGAAAATTAAAATTTAGTGGAATGGAATAAATTAAGAGATGTCAGAAGTAGGCCCGGACAAAATAACCGAACCGAACCAATTTTTTTTTAATTGATAGAAGTTTTTTTGGTAAGTTCAGTTTTCGGTAAAAATTCAACCGAACAGAATAAACCGAAATTTATTTTTTTATTTTATTTTTCTGTTTAAATATTTTTTATGTGTTTATTTTTTATTTTTTTATCTTAAATCGAACCGAACAAATTGAAATAATCCAAAATAAACTGAAAAACTGAGATAAAATGTTATTTTTACCTTAAAACCAAACCAAACTTCTGAAAATCAGAAATTTTTTATACCAAAAACTAAACCGAATCGAAAAATAAAACCGAACTGAACTAAATTATAAATTTTAAACTGAGTAAAACTTTTTTTATAAACCAAAATACGGAAACACCAAAATTTATAACTCGATCCGAACCGAACGGAACTGACCAAATGACCAGGTCTAGTCAGAAAGGAAGGTGAAAAAGTTGTGTTAGAAGATTAGGTTTTAAGGACATGGAAAACTACAACACTATATTCTCATCCATTATTACAATTAATGTTGTGGGCTTTCATTGTTTTTTCACATGGTCCATCATCTAACTATTTTGTACACATCTATATATTATATAGTCTATAGTAATTGTTTTCATTTCATATTTACTAATATGTTTCCACAGTCACAGGTCTCTAAACAGAGATCATGTGTGTGTAGATGTCACAATATTAAGAGGTGTATAGACATACCTGTTTTGAGTGGCTCTAAGTGTCAAATTAATATAATATAGAGGAAGAGACAAAAACAAGACTGTTGTTTAATCACAATCTTATGAATAGTTTATGTTTCTTTTTTTACGTATTACAGCCACATAACTCAATCAAAGGATTAGATTGGTCCCACGATTTTTGTTTGTGAGAAATGAGTATTTTATAGATGTGTTTGGCTGGTTTAAGCTGTACCTTCACGTGAAATTTTCTAATAATCTGGCTTGTCTGGCTTAATTATTTCTTATATTTATTTTTTTCATATATTAGAATAATCAGTGATTATTATTACTTTGTGTTTTGTCTTTACTAATTTAGTTGTTCTTTTGGTGAAATCATTGATCAATGACTAGGGAAAAATGCTAAGGATCGACTATGGTTTTTTTCTCCTGGTCACTTAATTTTAAGAATAATGAAGACCAAGAACCTCAATAGTTACTAGTCTTATCATTATCAGGATCTCACTGATATCCTTATCCAAATCTAAAATAAATATATTTATACATGAATAATGATTTGATGGATATGTATACTGAAAAAATTTTAGACCAAATATTCAGATACATCTCATATTAAAAAAATATTTAAAAAATACCAATGTCCAACATATAGTTATGGATATCTGGTTATTAAATAAAAAAAATTAAATATCCTAATTTGGTTCATATTAAAAAATGTATATGAATATCTACAAATTTTCACAATTTTTTTTATGTATTTTCGAATTGTGGATATCTAATATTTATAGATATCTAGAATTTATAGATTTGATATAAATACTAGAGTAAATATATTTTAGGAAAAATAATTTTTTTAATAAAAACTAATGTTTAGTAAATAGTTTGTAAACTCACCATATCATTCACCAGCATATGTTTGTTTTGTTGATGATTCATGACTTAACTCAAAGATACATGCATTTTCATTATTTCACAACCTAACAAATATGTTATAATTTTTTTTAATTTTATAATTTTTATATTTTCTATTTACTTATCTAAATAATAAAAATTCAACATGTGTAGCATATAGAAACTCAAGCAAAATGGGAGAAGCATACTAACAAAACAAGCATCTATTGAACATGTTGCATCTCCTCTAGTAGCTAAAGTTGCGGCTTTAAAAATGGCTGAGGGTGACCATCAACTACTTATCCTTAACTATCAATATGTAGCTTTCAAAGGAGATTGTCAATTGTTATATGGCTCTAGTGAAATGATCTCATAAAGTATATATGCAGAAGTAAAAGACATCAGCCATTTGGTAAAATCCTTCTGCAACTTCTCATTCTCTTATGTTCCTCATCACGTAATCAGTGAAGTTGATGTATTAGCTAATTAAAATTGCTCGAAATCAACTCTTAGGATGTGTAATCAAATGATGTATTAATAATTATGTATTAATATAAATTCAAAGTAGTAGAATGCCACAACCTGACCCCCAAAAAAAACCAGAGCTGTGGCACATTTTCATTTTTACTAACATTACATACATAAACTCAACAAACCTAAACAACATAAACATATTTTTTCAGCCATAAACATAAACCATCGAACCTTTGCCACAATCTCTCTAGTGAGTGAGAGCCACTTCAGCTTCTTGAACCAGCGGCTTAGTAACATGCACAAAATGCCCAGCCTCACGCTCTACTTCTTCCATACACCTATTAGTGTCTCTTCCTTCTCCCATTTTCTTCACAAACCCTACAAATTTTCCCCAATTCTCCGTCTGAAACAACTGTGGATTCATCCTCAGGTAAGTAAACGCACACATCTCTCTGTTTTCTCCTTCGCTGTTCTGATCAAAGCTCAGTGCCGAGGCTTTGAGTATCTGCTCATGCGCATAGTCATCATACCTAGGCAATGCGTTTTCACCAGCTAGAGGAACATCTGCAGCTAAAGTGGCTAAAGCCACTTGGTTTACTAGCTTCTCTGGTGCACAAAGAGCGTCTTGAGGCTGCTCATGGTCTCTCATCTCTATACATGTGAAGTTGAATATAGCGTTTTGTCTGGCTAACATTTGAGCTATTGGGAGGTATCCATCTCTGAACCTTGTGTTGTAGTATCCTGCTGTGAGTTCAGGAGCGTGAGAGCGAGTTCCATAGTGCCAGTGAATTCCAGCGACCTTGGCAGATATTTTAACACCGAAGTTTTCGAATATTGATTTGGCTGAGGATAGAATCCGCTCGCCGTGATCCAGCAACATCTGGGAGTACCATGAGAGAAAGAACTCTCCATACTCTGTGTTCCAACCACCACCTTCTTTTTTAAAGAACTGAGTGTCTTCTGGCCAGTTATTGTAATGACCAGCATCGGTTGGGCCAGTACTGCCCCACTCTGGCTTCCCATAAGCCTCTGCTGCTGCTTTTAAGCTACTTAGTGAATACTACATCAATGATAGCAAGCGAAACAATTTAGTATTACACACAAAAACAATCAGAGGTTTTTCATATGAGAAGTGACAACTACCTTGTCATAACATTGGAAGGCTCCAATCCCTGGGAACTTCCATATCCCATCTTGCTCAGGGTATGAAGGGTAACGAAGTTCTCCTGCTGGTCCCATTCCCACTTGTATTTCCTGCAAAAACGAATTCAATCCAAACTCAGACATCGAAAATAGAGAATCAAAGAGGTATGTTATAGGGTAAGAGATGCTGAAAATTACCACAATGGTTTCACCAAGAAGATGCTTGAAGTTGTCTCTGAAAGCAAGCATGAAATCTGAATAGCATTGCACAGGTGTACGACCTTTGAGAACTGGAAGTGTATCAGCACCAAGTGATATATACTCATGGTTTCTTCTTCCCCACTGATCAGTGTATGCAAGGTCTTGATCCTTTTCAACCTCTTCAATAACCCACGGAGGCAAAGGAATACTGGATAATAAAAAACAAGATTTCACAATTAGAAAACACCAAATCTCTTTACTAAATGATAATAAAGCAGTTCCAATATGAAAACACATGATCTAACTCTATATAAACAACAAAATAGTTCACTGGTCCATATAAAAAGAAACATCTTCACTTATAGAATCCATATTTTGTAATCAATCTTGAAAGAGACCCATGAAGTAAAAAAGAGTTTCGTAAAACGAAAACAACGGAGAAAAAGACAACAAAGTCTCTCAATTTTGTAATTTGAGACGCTCACGTAACAAATCACAAGAGACGCTCACGTAACAAATCACAAGAGATGTGACTCTCTTGAACCTATCAACTCACTCTCTTGAATATTGTAATCATCACAATCCTCAATACACGTTATATTAACTAATTGATAAAAAAATGAACAATTATGAATAAACAAATACTTAAAAAATAAAATTAAGAGATGAAATTACGCACCTAACAGAGTCACCAACGTTACCACCACACTGATGAAACGACATAACAGCTTGAACCTTAAGTCCAAGCTTCTTAGCCATCTCAAGCAATTCATTATAACCTCCCCAATTATAAGATCCAGGTGATTCCTTCTCAACTAATCCCCACCACACATCAATCATGATTCCTTCAACACCAGCACTCTTCAATGCCTCTAGACTCGCTTTCATTGCTTTTCTCCGATTCACCGTGTTTCCCATCGTTACGCTATCAAGCGGCATCATTACAAACACAGGAACTCCTCCTCCGTTCTTTTTTTCCTGCCATATTCCTCCTTCTTTATAAGTTTTTTGTCCCTCTGTAGTCTCAATCGCGAAAGCTTTACACGCCACCGATAGATCCGATCGTATCCCTCCCAAAATTGGACTCATAGGTGGAGAAACGCTTGTTTTGTAATTCAGATTCATCGATTTGTGAAACCTCGCAGATGGTGGTGAAACCGATAACGTGGAATCCACCGATGGTGTGGTTATATCAACGGACTTAATCGGAGTTCCGGCGAGTGCTCCAAACTGATGCGGTATATTAAGCGCCATTTAGACAACAAAAATTTCGCGAGAAAACGAATAAGAATCGTTCGTGTGAATATTCGTGTTTATTAAATTCAAATTTTTCTGAAATGAGATTTGTATTTGAAAGAGGAGATATGAGAGGAGGAAGAAGAAGAAAGGGAAGCTATTTATAGGGAAAGATTATAAAAAAGATAAGATTAAAATACATTTTAGTTAAGTGACACGTGTCGAAACGTATGATGTGGATAAAGCCACGGTTGAGATCTTATGGAGTGAGTCAGAAAATGGACGGTGGAGTAAACACTGCGCGTGAACTTTCCAGCACACGCGCTTATAACCTCAGAAATTTTTTGTGGTCAAAATTAATTAAGATTTTCTATTTATTATTTATTGTTTAAAAAAGACTTTGTTTCTTACACGGGTTATAGTGAAAGTGTTGTGTAATGAACGTTATCTTTCATGTCTCATGGAACGTACGTTTCATATTGGTTGCTTCTATAAATACTAAATATAATGTGTATATAGAAAGAAAAAATATGAATAGTTAAGGTTACAAACGATTATAAAATGTAGATAAGGATTGATAAGTTACCAAAAAATATGTAAATGATTTAGACCAGAAGTTCTCCAAACATTATCAACTGTTTAAGACATATTACAAATGAATGAACATGAGCCAAACTGATTGTTTATCAAAGATCGGTCATATCTCTCAAGTAGTTGTGTTTTAGGTAGAGTGTTTTTGTCTTGTTTTTATGAATGACCCATGTGACTATGAGGAAAGGTAAGGGACATGGATTCATGAAAATTTGTGGTTCTAGTATATATTTTAGGTATAGTTGATTTGTGGTTCTAGCACAATTCTTAGTCCATTTTGGCTTATAAGATACTATTGGTATAAATGCAAAGAGTGTCTACGTAATGAAATATTACTTTAATTAATATGGATATACAACTTTGAGCATAAACCAAGATATCATATTACTGTTAAAACACATCATTTGCACGAAATAGAGATGCCAAGTGGATCTTGGGAGAGATGATCCAACTTTTTTTGGATTTATGGATCTCACGTGCATGATCCAGAAGATATATGGAGTATTTGATCGAGGTAGTGATCCAGATAATACAGTTTTAGTATTTATATTCTAAATCGCATGATAAACATGTATTTTTTAGGGATAATGTGTGTCATGATGTTTTGAAATAAAATTAAGTTATTATTTATCTATAATAGAAAATAGTGTGAACAGATCCGTTGTATTTGATAACCGGTTTAATGCAATTCGGCAAACATACTATATTTGGTTTGGTTATAAACTTACAGTATCATCTAAATAAAAATGAATCGAATACTTTAATCTATAAGAAACACAAGTAACATGCCATATTCTAATGAGACCAATCAACACAAACAATGCCTTAGGCTAAAAGAAATACACAGTAACAACCAAAAATTATAATCCATTGAACATCTGAACTACAAAAATTTAATTTCATGAAAAAAAACACATAATCGTTTTATATCTATATTTACTAAATCACAAGTAATCTCTCCAAATAACTGTTACTTTTTTGTGACACCTAAACATTTTATTAATATATGTAGTAATTAGAAAATTATATAATTAACCTTCTATAATTAAATATAAATATTAAATTATGATATGATAATTTAGTGGCATAAACTGTAATATACGAAGACATAGTAGGATTAATTATTATTTAGTAATTTCAGATAATATGTAGTAGATTATGAGATTCATAAAATAAAATTAGTTGTAAATTAGCTGTTAGTGTAATACTATTATGAATATATAGACATAATAAAAATAGGTGCTTCGCAAATAAAAAAGAATATCCAGTTTATTATATAGATAACCTAAAATAAATAAATGATCGTCCACAAGCACAAAAGAACACGTACATAATTACAAAATTACAATGAAAAAAAAAATCCAAAAATAAAAGGTGCATGAACTAACATATATGCAAAGATATTAGATATTGAACGGTGGAGAAACGTAAACCAATATTGAAGTTTCTTTTGTAAGTTTAACACGTGCCTTTGTCTGCTGATGGTGTCCTTAACACGTGCCTTGGTAATTTGTCTTTATTATATAAGTTCCCACCTCCTCGGGATGACATTTCGTGACTGATTGTTCAATCGACGGTTGAGATTAAATCAATGTGGTGCTCTTTCTTGACACTTTTAAAGAAAAAAAGTGAATTGACAAAACACTAGTACCTTCTACATGATATCAAAATCATATGAAATAGTTGCATTTCATTTTGATAATTACATCAATCATTCTCACTCAGTTCCTCACTTTTATAATATCTTATATTTAAATCTTTATATATCAATTCTACATAGATCGTGTGACGATGTATGCTTCCATTACCGACCTCCCAATACGGTATACCAACATATATACGAAGATAAACCTTTGATTATTTTCATTACTCTAAATCATTCCATCATAGATTTTAATATCAGAAATTTTGAATTTATAATTAAACAGAAAAGAAAAACACATTAATCATATTCAATAATATTTTCTATATTTTCATCATGAGTTGGCAAATATTGATGTTCCTTTGAATACAAACTGATTGATCAATAGTATTTTTTCATATATTAAGAGTAAACACGAATCAAATATTTATAATTTTTAAAATATTTGTGATTTAATTTATTTCAAATGTATTATTAATTTTTCTATTTGTATTTGATTTCAAATTTTTTTTTTCGACGATTCATTTTGTTT
>KE158754.1:7846-35403 GCA_000411055.1 Leavenworthia alabamica | reverse complement strand
AAAAGTGATTTTAAATTTTAAGAGATGTGCAACCGTAACTTTTTGTTTAATTTTTAAAAATAAATAAAATAAAATACTAAAAATAGTAAATAATATAAAATAAGAGAAATTTTGTAGTATTGACACGTAAGCCAATGCTTAGATGTCGCAAAGAGAAATAGCAGTTATTTGGTGAAATTACTTGTCATTTATTATATATAGATATAGTTATTGCGGCCATATACAAGTTGAAACCTGATAAATAAGTTAAATACAAAGCACTTAGTATAATTTACAAAACTAAAGTAAATATACTACAATTAGAATGATTCCCAAATCTTAGCATGTAAGTATTAAATTATCCCTTCGAGATTTGCTGTCCGAAACACTTATCTATAAATCTTTTCTCTAAAAGTTGTAATCGACAATATATCTCTATTCCGAAACTTTTTCTAATTTTCTTCACCATTCCTCTTCCTTTTTTATATGGCTCGTTAATTCAAAATAGACATGACATTAATTCTAGCCTTTTGGATAAAACATATTTCTCTTTCCCTAAGTCATCAGTCAAAAGTATGATTCTCATGAAGAATATATTATATATAGTATTAATTAATTACAAGTTGATCGAGTTAATCACGTATAAATCCATCAAAGATATAGAGATAACATCAAAAGTATAATTGATTCTCATCAAAAAGTGTTTAGTATAGATCCATCAAAGATAAAAGCCTAATAGTTTTATACATTGGATATGTTATTTATATTACATATCATAATCATCAAATTCGTACTTACTATCTAATTTTTATTAAAAAAATCCCATTTCATAGTGGAAAGCAAGATACGAAATTCAGGATGTTTGTTCTTGACACGGTTGAGTTATGTTAGATAAAATTGATTTTTTTAAACAGCATAAATAATAATGTTATCAGAAGAAAAATCTTTATTTCTATGTAACAGTCATCATTAATTAGAATAATCTTTGATAAGGGTATAGTCATTATCAGGCTAATCTTTAATTAGAATAAATTTCGCACTACACCGGCCTAGCGTTACGTAGATTTCGTGTCGATCTCAGTCTTTTCAGTTCAAAGCAGACTTTATGATCATAAAGTTGTGTTCAGACATGAAAAAACTATAAAATTTTCTACTTGTTAATATGTAAATATTATGACATGATTTTCTATATTATTTCTATTTAATTCAAATATATGCTTAAATCATTATATGGTGTTACTGAATTTTTTTTTTAAACCAAAACTCATTCTACTTTATTTTATTTAAACTTTTAGTCAAATGAAAATGTTTAGGAAAAATGGTCAAACCTGAATGAGTTTATACCAATAGATTTTTGCTGGTGCAAGCAAAAAAAGTATACACTGAAGGACCATAAATATATTCAACATCATTTTTATTAATAATCAAAGGTGGTGTTGGACAAAACTTTTAGTTGGATACTTAAAAAACTAATTTATAAAATTTGATGGATCTAAAATAGTTAGTGACAGCAAATCTTGGCTGTTAAACACTAAAGACCAATCCACCTTCAACTACTTTTTTTACTTTGACAAACACATACACTTTTTAAACCTTAACCTAACAAGTAAAACCCTTTTATTAGTTACTTTTGCTTATCTCAACTCAACTGGTAGAAAGAAAAGATAAATTGTCTTTTCGATATCTCAAGTTCAAATATAGTGAAAAGCATTGTAAACTCTAGAAGATAGAGAGATGTGAGTCATCCAAAAGTTAAGAAAATGAAAGATATAAAGTATAATTGAAAAGCCTGAGGCTGAGGCTGAGGTTGAAGCTGAGGTCGAGTTCGAGGGTGGTGGGGTTTGTTCCATCATCATATTATGTACGAATACAAATACAAATCTTCTTTTTTTAGGTATAGCATATCTTATAATAAATCTATATATTTAGTGTTGGTAGGCAAATATTTACATCATTCTACTATAATATTTTATATTTCATCTTTTTGTTTTAAAGAAGATAAATCTCTTTTCCACAGATATACTTGATCTCATTTCTTGAAGTGTATAAGATTTTCTTTTTTTACGAAGATTTTAAAATGATTACATAATTACCAGTTTTCAACCGGTCAACTTTTGCCGTCCGACAAGTTGACTACGACACTCACTACAAATGCAACGTCTAGGACCTTGTCAAATAGTTGTCTTTTTGGTAAACCTCTATTGCTTTAAACATGTTGAAAACTGATTTTGGGTTTAAAGGATAATGTAGTGTCAATGATTGAAACAACAAGAGTTGAATTTCAACTTCAACTTGTTTCATTGTTTAGTAACAATTTTCTAAAGTTTCTTTTGAGAGAAAAGGATATGAATCCTTTATGCTGTAATATAATCGAACCAGCACCACAAAAACCTTTTTGTAAACAATTGGGTTCTTTTTGTAAAAATTCAAAATAGTAGAGTTAATGCATGAATTCATCAATAGTTGAGGGAGTAAATATAATAAAATAAAAGATAAACAAAACTTAAGGTTATGAGTAAAATGAAGAAGATGAACAAATCCTCTCACAGCCTCCCTCGCCTTAGCCATTGCCTCTGTTTTCTCATGAAACTCCTCAAATTGCTTCATTTCTAATTTTATAAAACTCATCATCATCATGTCTACAACATTGTTCAGAACAATTCAACCAAACCATATCTCACTTCTCCGAACTGTCTTGTTTAGAAGAAGAAGAACAAGCAATTTCTCCGTCAAGTGTTGTGGAAACCAAACAGCAACAACAACCCAAGAACCTAAACAAACAAGGATTGCTCCAAAAAACCATAGAAGTAACAAACTTGACGAGATTCTAAAAGATTACGAAGCTGTAATTGGGATAGAGACACATGTTCAGCTTTCTACATTAACAAAAGCTTTTTGTAGTTGTCCTAACAATTATGGGTCTTATCCAAACACAAGTATCTGTCCTGTTTGTATGGGTTTGCCTGGTGCTTTACCAGTTTTGAATTCTAAAGTTGTTGAATTTGGTGTTAGATTGGGTTTAGCTTTGAATTGTGATTTGTCACTTAAGTCTAAGTTTGATAGGAAACAGTATTTTTATCCAGATCTACCTAAAGGTTATCAGATATCTCAGTTTGATATCCCAATTGCAAGTGGTGGTTATGTTGATTTAGATATTCCTCTTGAGTTTGGTGGTGGACATAGAAGATTTGGTATTACTAGGGTTCATATGGAAGAAGATGCTGGCAAGTTACTTCATTCAGAGACTGGAGATTACTCTCAGGTTCATTACTCTTAGGTTTTTAGGGGTTTTGAAGTTGAAAGATGTTTATGTTTGTGTTTTTTTTATGGTGTAGGTTGATTTGAATAGAGCAGGTGTTCCATTGCTTGAGATTGTGTCTGAACCTGATATGAGAAGTGGGATTGAAGCTGCTGAATATGCTTGTGAAATGCAAAGGATTGTGAGGTATTTGGGAGTTAGCAATGGGAATATGCAAGAAGGCTCTCTTCGTTGCGATGTCAATATCTCAATCCGTCCTATTGGGCAAGCTGAGTTTGGCACTAAGGTCTCTCTTTTTTTGTTGTCTTTGTTGTGATTCTGCGTTTTAATCAGTTAAAGGATGATCATAAACTCATTGACCTGGTTTGTTGATTCGAGTATATATACAGGTGGAAATAAAGAATTTGAATGCGTTTTCAGCAATTAGCAGAGCAATTGACTATGAGATATCAAGACAGGCTCTTCTTTATAATCAGGGCCAAGCTGACCAGATTGTAACCGAGACTCGACTTTGGGAAGAAGGAGCTCAGGTCTTAAGCTAAACAATTTCATTAGGTTCTATTATGTATATCTGTTTTTAAACCATATCCTCCAGTCACCAACTAACTTGAGTAGATGTTCAGAAATCAGTAACAATGAGGAAAAAAGAAGGGCTTGCTGATTACCGGTATTTTCCAGAACCAGATCTTCCTGAAGTTATCCTCACCCAAGAATACGTTGATAACATTCGTGCTTCTTTACCGGAACTTCCTGAAGCAAAGCGTAGGAGATACGAGGCGATGGGTCTAGGAATGCAAGATGTGCTCTTCCTAGCGAATGACGTCAGTGTAAGTCCTATGTGCTCAATGTTGATAGTATTCAAGTTTCATAGTAGACTCTTTGATCAATTTGGTGAGAATTATCTGTGTTTCTACAAACGACAAGAGAGTAGTGAAACTTTTGTTGGAATGAATGGGTTTAGGTTGCAGAATATTTCGATGCAGTCATTGGTAAGGGTGCTGAAATGAAGTTGGCAGCAAATTGGATAATGAGTGACATTGCAGCTTACTTGAAAAATGAGAAACTTTCTATCAATGATATTAAACTTACTCCTCAAGAATTAGCTGAGCTGATAGCTGCCATCAAAGATGGAACCATTAGCGGAAAGATCGGAAAGGAGGTTAGTTGAATTCAGTTTAAGAAATGATATTGTCTTTCGTTTGGATCATTGAAATTTATTCCATTTTGTAGATACTGTTTGAGCTATTGGCTAAAGGTGGAACTGTTAAAGGAATGATAAAGGCAAAAGACTTGGTTCAGGTAAGTCCATGTTATTTCTGTTTCTTATGTTTGGTCAATAAAATCTGTAAATGACTCGCTACCTTATTTTAAAGACATTATGAATGACTTTTGCTTCTTTGTGACACTCTGCAGATAACAGATCCTGAGGAGATAGAGAAAATGGTTATAAAGGTGGTCTCAGAGAACCCAAAGCAGCTTGAGCAGTACCGTAGTGGGAAAACCAAGCTTCAAGGCTACTTTGCTGGCCAGGTATGGTTAGGTCGCAGATTTATATTTTCTTGAAAACTTTACCTAGTGAATTTGTTGAAAGTTATCTCATATATGCTTTCAGGTTATGAAAATGTCGAAAGGCAAGGCAAATCCAGGTTTATTGAACAAGATCCTTCTGGAGAAGCTCAATGCTTAAAGATTGATTCAAGCTTCAGCATTCAGAGTTATCTACAAGCTTTTTGCTTTCCGGTTAAGAGAAAACACGCATATGAGTGTTAAGTCTCCAGTTATTGTTAATCTTGTATTGTGTTTTTTTGGTTAAATAAGTTATTACATTTAGAGGATAAATTAAACGACAGTTACACTAAGAATCTCCAAAATTGGTAACTGTTCTCTGCTTGACCGAACTGCATTCTAACTCTAATTCTAAAGCCAAAAGAGATGTTTCGTTCCAAACACAACTAAAGGTTGAAACTAAGAAATACTGACTACATCTGATGCACTTAAGCTTGGGGACGTCCCGAAATTGCGATGCTTTCCATCTGCTAAGTTAGCCAGAGTGTAGCCCTGTTCATGGAGCTGGTTAATCAGAAGGGTCTCTAGCTGACAAGCCACACTCTTACCTTTCACCACAAGGTATAGAAAACTTGACCCTTGCAGTCCTTCCTTTCCCCTATGTGCTCGTATTCGTCCTTCAAGATCATCTGTCTGCAATTTCATTACAATATATCAGAAATCCTCAGAATCAGAAATCTTACTTGTCCCTTCTGTTATAGGCAAAAGGGTAAAGTATGTACCTGTCCAATGTACAATCTCTTATCAGGTCTAAGCATCACATACACGCATGAAGAACCAACTGTAGACGGAGGTGGAAGCTCACGAGCACCAATTGAAAAACATTCTGGTGTTAGAGGCTCAATCATCTTCTTCCCACAGATTTTAACTATGGCTTGTGATAAATCCTTCTCCAAGCTTCTCTTCGAGCTGACTGGTTTCCGGATCTGCTGGTCATTGTTGGATGAAGTTTCGGTTTCGTTGGGTTTGACAGCTCCAGACAATGAGTCTTTTGCATAAACCAAGATGTAGAGAGCTTCGGCTCGTTGTATGATTGTCTCGGGAACCCCTTCCCTCTTGGCTGTTTCAAATGCAAGACTCTCTCTGCAAACTCCATCTGTCAATCTCCAGGTTGGCTTTGTTTGCCCTTCGACATTTTCGGCTCCCATTGCTTTATATGAGATGTTTTTGGCTTTAAGAGGTAAACTGAAGATTCCATGCAGATGAGTAGATACAATACCCAAACAACCACTTGTATCAAGAGACTCTATCACACTACCAGCTATACAAGTGCCTTTTGCTGTCTCCGTCCCTCTGCATATCTCGTCTATAAGAACTAGGCTTCTTGAAGTAGCCTGGCTTACAATAGATCGTATTTCTGACATTTCTACCTGATGGCATAAAACCACGTGAGAGAATCAAACATTCTGAATGAAGAAACAAATTAGTTTGGTGAAATTTAGATTTGTATGCTTATATATATATATACCTGGAATGAACTTTTTCCGTCTACAGGGCTGTCATAGGATTTCATGTGAAGCATGATGGAATCAAAGTGAGGGATACAAGCTGATTCAGCTGGAACCATTAAACCGCAAATTCCAAGTAGAGCAGCTGCACAAATTGATCTGAGCAAACTCGATTTACCACCACCGTTAGGTCCAGTTAGAAGAAACAGTGATTGCATGTCAACAGTATTGTGAACAGCAGTTCCAGAAGCTACATCAAACCAATAAGGTGATAGACCTGTCAGCTTCATTCGACCAGCACCATCTAATGGTTTTGTGCCCTGCATTAACATAAATCAAAATAGGTGAGAAAAACATGAGATATAAGAAAAAAGACATCTGATTCGTGATGTCTTAGATATTGCAGAGTTACCTCATCTGTACTGAATCTAACAACAGTTGGAAAAACCCACTTTCGTCTTCTCCCTTCGCTGCAGTTATGCACAATACTTACAGTAAGATTACAGAAATGAATCTTTCTTAATGGGAATTGATTAAGCAAAAACGTACCAAGCATGAGCAAATAATGCTTTTGCAATGACGAGAAGCATAGATGCAAAGACAAGAACATTTATTTTTGTTTGCAATTTAGCAGATAACTCTCTTAACAGCTCCAACACTCGTGCTTGTGCATTCTCGCTAGCTTCATGGTATCTAAAACAAACGCATAATACGATATCAGTACCACCTACCCAGTATTATTGAGTAAAATGTCTTATGGAACGTTCATTAAAATAGGGAAACAACCTGACTAAAGCAACTTCCACCTTTGGGGTTGTAAACCATTCTTCTCCAACCTTTTTTCCTTTGGAGTCTAAAGCAGGTTTCAGCTGTTTGATTTGGTCTTCTCCTGCAGTACCAGCCCAAATAGATGGGATGAACCGTTTCCCCTTGAACCATACAGATTCATGTTCTCTTGCATATGCAATCTCGCCCTTCGGCCCACCAAGTGAAGAAGTGGTGGCCTTAATTCTTAAAATAATAGGGTTAAAATCCTCAGCTACCTACACAGATGTTTTTTTTCTTAAGAATAATACTAGATCACCAACACCATTATGTATAAGCAAAAATAATACCATAACAGGAGCATCTATTATCCTAAAAAAAAAAACTTCTTGAATACTTACTGCTAAAGATAAAGCCTTAGCTGCTTTTTCTACTTGAGTGATTTCTTCCTCTATATGGATTCCTTTGACGCGACCTCGCCATGACGACTCCATATCATAAAAGAACTCATTCGGGACATTATCGCATTTACTTACGTGCTGATGACTTTCATTGTCATCTAGAGAGATCATTTCACCAATTGTATCTGAAGCCCAATGACATTCATTGACCTGGCACGAAAACAAAAGTTTGAACTTATACTCATATTGATCAGCTGAAGAAACCAGAAATTGGTAACACTAGAAAATATAAAAAGTTGCATTCAGATTAAATGCTTATTTCTGAGCTTGTGTCAAGGCATATGTACTCATCAATGGAAAATAGATAAGAAAAACTAAGCATGCTAACACAAACTCAGAGTCATGCTTAAATGCATTAACTTACAAAAGTGTCAAAGTCAATCTTCAAACCAGTAGCCACCCAAGTAGGCTCCATCAATAACTTCAGGATTTCCACAAGCTCAGCATGTTTATGCATATGTAATACATCATCAAGCACATGTTTTATTCGGCAGAACTCAATATAGTTGGCTTCCCGTTGCTCTAGAAGCTTCACAAGCTGCAAAAAAAAGATGTAATAGAACTATAGAAGTTAGGAGCTGACCATGGACTAATTATGAAACACATATTCGTTAAGTGTCATCACTTTTCAAATATGCTATAGTGACAAAATAACACAGTGAGAAAGGTAATCTTAGCAAGTGATTTTAAACCTTAGCAGAAGAGACACATGTAAACTCCGGAATTGAACATGTCACTGTGCTCAGGAGCTTGCACGTTTCTGAAAATAATAATAGTTTTGGCAGTCAGAATGAGAAGCCTTCAATCATAAAGAAACCTAAAAGGGAATAAATTAAGAAAATTCTCCACATTAGTCCAATTACCTTGAATTTTTAGAGCAATATCATAAGCTGGAGGGTTTAGAAGAAGATCCCGAACATACCTGAAAGAATAAAGGTACCGAAAGAGGAACAGCATAAAAAACAATAAAAATGGAGATCAGACTTTCCACCCTAAGATGATCCTTCAAAGAATATAACTAACTTACAATGAAGGCAGACCACTGCATGTAGATGGAAGTAACACCTTCAATAAACAAGGTATTCCTTCAGTAGGTAAGGCACCTGCAGTACCACATTATATATCTTAGAATGCTTTACAATTCGCTAACGAGACTCTTTAGTGAAATACAATTCACCAAAAAGAACTATGCCAACCAATTTGTGTAGCTGTTCCAAGATGCAACGGACGTGGCCGATTTATTGAAGGTACATTGACACTTCGAAAGGAAACTTCATCATCAAGACCATAAACATCTTTGACCTGCACCGAAAGAAGGAAAATAGTTGTTTTTTCATGAAATTGAAATGTCACAATTGCATATTTAGTCAGTAGCTAAAGTCTGTTGTTCTGACCCTTGATAAAAGCTCGGGAAGATTTTCTCCTTCAAACCATTCAAAATTCCTGCCACTGCATTCTCCCCAGAGTAGACCCCCTTCCCCAAACTCTCCCCAGCGGCACGTCCCTGCACAGTAAAATTTCAAGAATTGTAGCATAAACGACCATAAAGCTCAAAAGCTGATTAAACTGACACAAATCATGAATAGTATTTTCCTTGTTAATGTCTCCTGACAGTCTAAATTGATTGCTAGATCATATGATACAGCCTACACCTAAGAGTACTTATGTTCATGTGAGGATAAGATGGCACACTGTCCACGTGCTATTATCGGCTTTATCTTTAACTGTTTAGAGATGCTAATACAATGTAGAACTGTATAATATGCAAAACCTGATGCATTGTGCCTCAATGATACATGTAAGAAAAGATGATGACATCGGCGGGTGCGGAGTTTGGTAACTAAGGCTTCTTCTGTTAGACCATCATCTAGCGAATATACTTTCATAGTCTCGAAAATAGATATCATGCAATACCCCCTTGCTGAACGAGAGATCCCTGCAATAACAAAACAAAAAGCAAGTCATATAATATTCATATACAAACAAATGACGACTTGAAAATTTTCAAAAGGATGTAATCAAGGCACATAATAATATGTTAGTGACTAACAACATAACATAAGACATACTTACCAACAACAGGCATAGGCTCAGGAAAGTCAAGATCGTGGTCAACACCAACGAGCCCATATACATAAGGACTTCCTGGATGTGCATGCCTATATACTTACAAATACATGTCAGAAAGATCAATGTCAAGGAAAAATAAGTTTCAGTTTTTTCCTAAGTAATAGGAAAATGACTTGCTGCTTGAGAAGTAGAAAGTATTGGATTCTAACTTATTACATACCCCGAAATGAATCGATCTTTACGAGATCGTGCTGGAGTTGGGCCCTGAACTTCTTCCACAATACACTACAGTGAAGAAACAGAAAGCAGCAATAATAACAAAATTGTTCTTATTCAACTTGTTTGAAGGACGTGGAAATACAGTAAGGAATTTTCTGTCTCAACTCACCACCGAGTAACCGCTGCGAGTCAGGTCATCCAAAGTCTGTCGAAGATTCTGCAGAAAGATAGACAATTTGTTTTAATTGGTCTGAGAACAAGAATTTGTGGAAAAAGAAAAGATAATTGTAGAAAACAGAGGTCTGAATGGAAGAGTAAGAATGAAAATTTTCAGCAGAACATATGTTTACTATCCAACAAAAAGCACCAAAACTTGATTTCATGTAAGAAATAACAACTAAAGCAGTTGTTTATGCAACTTACTCAAGTTCCGCCACACCAACTACAACTTCCAGAGACTAAAATCAAAACAGATTATACTTTACTAAAAGGAAAGATTAAGAAACTGTGATGTCAGTCTTTATGCATATTGAGATCCAGCAAAAAAAAAAACAGGCTTCATTTTCCCTTATGAAGATGTGGCTGTCCTCTTATTAAACAGAACTTATCTGAAGACAATTATAGAGCCGAAATTTGCTTATTATATTGCAGGAACAAATTATCATCTTAAAGCACATTAATCCCTCAATGAGAGTAAACATGATATTCAAGGATTATGTACCACAACTGGACAGCCAGCCTTTGGAATACTATCTGATCGAAGACCACCAAAAGGATTTAAACCAGCATATTCAACGAGTATACAAGCATCTATTCCAACAGCCTCATAAAAGTCTCCTACCTGGAGGCAAAAAAAAAAAGAGCAAAATAGATAAGATCATAAGATTTAAATGCCATTACTCTACTAATTTTTTCGTCTGCAATGCTGGAGATCACAAAACACATGGCATTAGAAAAGAAGCAACACCTCCTCGAAAATTGTCAATACTGCTAAAACACTATGAAGAAAACATAAAGAAAAAGTAACATACTCTGCAGAGTAAAACTTCGCGTGGAAACCTTGACTTAAACTGCAACATCTCCCAGTTGAGGTTTCCATCTTTTAGACTGAAATGAAGAAAATCCAAATATATCATAAATGAAGGTCAGAAACTTACTGTATCCATGGGATGAAAACTAATGGATAGTTTCCAATTTGATTGTTCACAACCGTACGACTTAAAATAAGAGACTCCAAACTTTTTTTGATTCAAATAAATCTCCATCAAGGAAGAGTTGTTAGTCTCCTATGCCATGGTAACATATACTAATTACTTTTCATTTGATAACCAAGCTAAAAAGGACCAAAAACTGACACCGAGAAAGTGACATGCCATCTTCTAATAGTTTTAGAAGAAAACTGACCTTCCATTCCTTAGGCTAGGATCCAAACCCAATAAATTGGTGAACATAAGCCTTTCAATGAGCTGAAGAGTAGATGGTTTCTTACATGTCTGTAATCTCTGAAAAGTGTTTCAACAAAATTAATATATGGTGATTGGGTGTCACAGTCAAGTTCTATCATCAATAGTTAAAACAGATAAAATCCAACAAAACAATTTTAAAAAATTGTTTAATGAATTTGAAACAATGAAACAATATCAAGAGTTGAAAAACGAAAAGTCTTAACAAAATACACAAAACATGCTTTACCTCCTTCCACCACACCAAATGAGAAAGATCTTTGTCACTAAGAACATCAATTGATGGCTTAACTTTTTTAGAAGCAGTTGTGATTCCTTTAAGAGTTTTTCGATCTCTGTAACAGTATATCCCCTCAGCGTACCTTCTTCTATTACTGTCAACATAAAAAAAAACATTAAACAAAGTACAAACAAGTCCAAACATATTTCTCTGAGGAAGTAAATACTAACAAGGCCCACAAACACCCAAAAATCAATGAAATTGAGCTCGTAAAAGAAGGGAATTTGAACTACTTTTATCATCTGGATATTACTTATCATTCATGTAATCAAAGCCCTTTTGATTCTACTAAAGTCCAATAATTTTAAAAAATACAGCCAAAATCAAAACTTCATGAACAAAGCTCTCCAGGTGTAAAAGCTTAGGAGAGAGATACAGACACGCAATTAAGAGAATGAGAGAAAGCATGTAAAAACGAGAGAAGACGAGAAAGAATGTTACAGTAATAGTGGCGGGGATGGTTTAAAGGTAGAAGAGTAAGTACGAAAGAGGAAAGCCACGGAACGCCATTTGGGTAATGAAACGACGGCGTTTCTGGTGGCAATCCAATGCATCTTCTCTCACACCCAATACGATGAAAAGGATGAAAAGCTTTCACCTTGTTTTAGCCTTTTAGGGCTCCTTTGTTCTTTCTAATTCCTTCCCGCCACAAAACCAACATAGACAGACATAGACGACGACGACGATGATGACACTGACTGACACACTTTTTGTGGTGTACAGATCGTTTAGTTTTCCTTGAGGCTACTAGCTATTAAAATGGGCTGCAATTAAAATATTTGGCACATTAATAATTGGGCTGTCTTATCAATCTTAACTGCGTGGTACTAGCATCCGTTGTAGACAACAACAAAAAAATAGAAGTCGGATCAATGCCACGTGGATAATCAGATAGCGCATGCACAAAGTGTTTTCATTGCTTATTTCTCATGTTGTGTCTGCTTCTTTAACCGAACTAAGTACAAATCAAAATCACATTTCCATCTTCTTCCTTATCATTGAGAAGAAGACTCCATAAAAAAAAATAGATTCATCAGAGAGTGAAAAAATGGCATACGAAAAATCAAAGAGATTAACAATAAACAGCTTCTATTCTCATAAGATCATTCTTTGTTTCTTTCTTGTCTCACATGTCTCAGTTGCCTCTAGCAACAACACTACTACTAATAGTGTAGGAGTTAACTGGGGAACAATGGCAAGTCACCAGCTTCCACCTGAAAACGTAGTAAAGATGCTAAACAACAATGGTTTCACTAAGGTGAAATTATTCGAAGCTGACCAAAACATCTTAGACGCTCTAATTGGTTCAAACATCGAAGTTATGATCGGTGTACCAAACCGGTTTCTTAAAGAATTAGCTCAAGATAAAGCTGTTGCAGCTTCATGGGTTGAAGAAAACGTCACTGCTTATACTTACCATGGTGGAGTCAATATCAAGTACATAGCTGTTGGGAACGAACCTTTCCTCCAAACATATAATGGAACTTATGTTGAAGTCACTTTACCAGCTCTTATCAACATTCAACGAGCTTTAGAAGAAGCTGATCTGAAAAGTGTGAAAGTCACAGTTCCTTTCAACGCAGATATCTATTTTTCGCCTGAATCAAACCCTGTTCCATCAGCTGGAGACTTTAGACCTGAGCTTAGAGATGCAACTATTGAGATAATCAATTTCTTGTATACACATGATTCACCTTTTACAGTTAATATCTACCCATTTCTTAGTCTTTATGGAAATGCTTACTTTCCTATAGATTTTGCCTTTTTTGATGGGACTAATAAGCCTTTGAAAGATGGTAATTTGGTTTACAGTAATGTGTTTGATGCAAATCTAGACACTTTGATTTGTGCTATGGAGAGATATAGCTTCTTGGGGATGAAGATCATTGTGGGAGAAGTCGGATGGCCTACGGATGGAGATAAGAACGCGAATGTAAAGAACGCAAAGATATTTAATCAAGGAATGGTAAAACATGCTATGTCTGGTAATGGAACACCTGCAAGGAAAGGAGTGATAATGGATGTTTACCTTTTCAGTCTTGTAGATGAGAACGCTAAGAGTATTGCACCTGGGACTTTTGAGAGACATTGGGGGATCTTTGGGTTTGATGGAAGACCGAAATATGAGCTTGACTTGTCTGGTAAAGGTAATGAGAAGTCTTTGGTTCCTGTTGAAGATGTGAAGTATCTATCCAAAACATGGTGTGTGCTTGATCCTGATGCATATAACCTCGATGACTTGCCTGATAATATCGACTATGCTTGTAGCTTATCTGATTGCACAGCACTCGGATATGGTTCCTCTTGTAACCATCTTACTGCTATAGGCAATGCTTCATATGCGTTTAATATGTATTATCAGATGCATGATCAGAAAACATGGGACTGTGATTTCATGGGGTTGGGTTTGATAACAGATGAAGATCCATCTGATGAACTTTGTGAGTTTCCTGTGATGATTGATACAGGACATTCACCAAGGTTGAAGCTTGGATCTTCAACAGCTGTAGCTGTGGTTTTAGCTATATTGGTCCTTTTCTTGTAGTTATTTGTCATTGTAAATCTTTCAAACTTTGCTTCCTGCATAAGAATCTTCCACACTAAAGATTGTTTAATTCCAAACGCAAAATCGTCACTGATGAGAAGAAATTAGAATCAGAAAAGTTACATATTACTAGAGTGATCTGTTCTAAGCTGGAATTGAAATATTTGTCAGAGAGGTTGTTGGTAAACATATCAGATTCTTCTGGGTAAAATCTTAACAAACATATCTTTCAGCTTCTCATGTCGAACCATCTCATCGAGGATTTTATCTTCAGAAACAACTTCTTTGTTAATCACCTTATCCTTGTCATTGGTAGAAGTGAAGACCTGTTCGGATATGCGATCTTTCTTGGTTTGTGTACAGTACTTTTGCAACTCAGATGCATCTGTAACCATGAGATGGTAAATGTACACAACCCGCTTTTGACCAATTCTGTAAGCTCGACTTATTGCTTGCCTTTCAACAGAAGGGTTCCAAACAACATCAAGCAGTACAACTCTTGAAGCGCCGATAAGACTGATACCCTCAGAACATGCTTTTGTTGATGCCAGTAGTACTTTAGATTCACTGTCAGGTTTGTTGAAGTTGTTGATCAGCTGCTGCCTCTCTTTCTGTTCAAGTTTACCATGCATATAGAGAATTTGTTTTCCTTCAGTCCACCCAAATACTCCATGGAGCTGCTCCTTGATCAGCTCTAGAGTGTCAATGTATTGGCTAAACACTAACACTTTCTCTTTCAGCGTTTCACAGAAGCGGATGAAATCAATGAGGAACCTCGTTTTCACACCTTCCTTGACGTCAAGTCTAAAACTTTCGAGAGTTTTCAACCATAATGGCCCAATGAATAAGTTTTCCTTCTTTGTTGGAGTGCAGCGCAAATACAGAGATGGATGTACGGAAACAGCTGAAAGCTTGTGCTCAAGTTCAAATGTGTTTTGACAAGTGTCGATTCTAGCCAGGATTTTCTTCTGTTGAAAAGACGGGTTCAACACCACAACACAGTCTCTTAGACCTGGAAGGCTTTCTTCTCTGTTTCCTTTGTGAACATGAACAAAAGAAGCAATCATATTCTTAAGCTCCACAATTCCAGTTTCTTCATTAAAACTCCCATCTTCTTTTTCTTGCTTCCGCTTGCTAAGTTCTTGTAGCCACGATGAAATTCTTTCTGTATAAGATGGTCTTGCCAAGCATAAGACATTAGAAAATTCCTTGTAATTGTTCTGAAAAGGTGTCCCTGAAAGAATGATACGCTTTTTTGTTCTAACTTCAGAAAGCACTTTCCAAATACCACTATTCTGGTTTCTCGGGGTGTGGCCCTCGTCAAGGACCAGCAACCCTGGCAATTCTAGCAACATCCTTCTAAAGTGTTTCATTTCTCCAGCGTGCTTATTTGCGGCGAGCATCTTATACAGAGGGTAACTGACTCCAAGAATGCTTTTCTTGTTCCGCCACAAATATAGCTTAACCATGCGGATGGACTGCTTGTTCCTCTTATGTTTCTTATTTTTCTTTAAGGCTAAGACAGCTGATGAGTTCTCAGACCCTGTGAACTCCGACCTATTCATGTTATAAAACGGAATATTAGCGTTCCATTTCCTGAATTCCTCTTCCCACGTAAGCAGCATATTTGCAGGAGCTATGACCACAGGACGACTATCTGGAAACCGTTCCAAGTATGACTGAAGAAACATGATGGTCAAGCGTGTTTTACCAGTTCCTGGTGCATGCGAAATAATGCATCCACCACTTTCCCTAGCCTCTAAGCTGCTCAACTCGTCAACTTTTGTTGTCCCAGCTATGTTCTTCCAAATAAATTCAAAGCCTTCTTGTTGGTGTGGGTACAAAGTATCTTTGATTCCAGGGATGTATTGCCACACAGTTCCTTCTGTATCATCCAAAGAGGCAACATTACCGCTGTTTTCTGAAGCTTCAAAATCAAGACTGCCAAGTAACGGGTCACCCTTTTTAACACAAATTTTTTTATTGTCATTAACATTAGCACGAAACTTGTCCTGCACAATTACGAAAAGTGAACATGTTAAGAACACTGGATATAAAAAGAAAACCAACAAATAATACAACAAAATCTAGGAATTCCTAGCGCAATGGATATTACCATGGTTGGTGAGACGCCTCTGATCTCGACTGCCACATGAGAACAGTGGCGGCATTTCAGACCAATTTCCTCATCCAGAACTAAGTCATGTTTCCCTTTGCTACATGACATATCTCCATTCTGATACATCAAAGAACAAGTCATTTAATTTAATTTTATAGCTACGAAAAATCGAGAGGAAAAAGCATGTGACAAGATCGTCAGGCATATCCGGAAAAAAATAGAAGAGTTAGTAGTCTTACTTTAGCAGGAGTAGATGAGTTTACTCCTTCCAATGATAGAGCAAGGGACATATCTTCCCATAAGCTGTCTATTTCTTTCTCCTCTTCTGTTTTCTCGATTAGCTCAGGCTCCTCATAGCCGAATCTCTGATTTATAGGAGGTGAATCTTCTGTCGTGTAGTACACTGTCTCTTGTAGATCAACAGAACTCTCACCCTTTAAGTGGTTCTTCTCCTTCACCCTATGGAAACTCTTTGGTTCCCTTGGTTTCCGCTTCCCTTGTTCATTTACCTTTTCAATTGAGCTCTCCCTAATTGTAACATCTTCTCTGTAATCAGCATCTGGTATTTCCTCCCCATAGTCCTTGAAAAGTTGTGTTCCCTCCCAAATAGATTTAGCTAGCTTCTCATGAAAAGCTGGTACATCCAAGTTACTCCCTCCACGAAAAGTCCTTGACTTCTTATATACTTTGCCAGTTTGACTCTTTCTGTCTTCAGCAACATCACTGGCACCATCATCTTCATCCTCAGAAGCAACGATATCACTATCAGAGCTTTCCACATCAGAAATATCTGAACTTTCCGCCATATAATCAGATGAATCAGAGTCAACATCTTCATCACTATCACTGTCACCAGAATCTATATCTTCACCACCAACTTCCATGTTTGTATCAGAATCAGTACTTAGACTTACAGCATCATCAAACTCAGAAATCTTCTCATCATCCCTCAAATTAGCATCATCCAGAAGAAAATCACAAATCCCAGGAGAAACAACCGAAGCAGAACCAACATTATCATCTTCTACATCTTCATTCTCTCTGGGGACATTTCCGAGAAAAGCAACATCATCATCAACAGAATTCAAAGTAGAATTTTCCTCTTCACCTTCAAAATTAGTAACATCCACAGCAAAATCACAAACCCTATCACCACCATCAAACAATTCCGATTCTAAAATCACAGAACTAGAACCAACATTATCGTTCACTACATGTTCATCCTCACGCTTACCCTCTGGTAAAATCGTTCCAACAAATTCAACATCGCCTTCATCCTCACTCAACTTTCTTCTCCGCCTTTTCGTCTTCCCCGGAGATGATAAACAAGCTTCACGCATGTGTCGTCCTCTCTTCTTCTCTGTTCTTGAATTTAACGATCCGTCAACTTGATCTTCGACAGGAATCCCTTTTGATCTTTTTAAAATCGAATTCATATAAGATACAGTCCTCGAACGAGTTCTTCTAGCGACGCAAGTAGTCATATCCATGGCTGAAGATTCAGTCCTCGAACGACTTCTACTAGCGACAGAAGCAGGCACATCCATGGCTAAAGAGAGAAATGAAAACCCTAGCAGAGAGGATCTGCTGAGGAAGGAAGACAATTGAGGAAACTCATAGGGTTCTCGTCGTCTCTATATCTTAATTATTTTTTGCCTTTGGCGGTAACGATTCAACTTTCTAAATTTATGGTTAGGTCTGGGGTTAAATTGTAATATTGGAAACTATAAGGGGTTAAACGAAATACTCCTGATAAGTCCTTTCTTTACTGCTATTTGTTGGAAATTGGAATTGCGTGCCATGCAGATTTCAAGTTAAAGCTGGTAGTCGTTGTCAGCAGAGAGTTCAAAACTCATATTTAATTCGGAAAATGAAAATAAAGTATTTTTATTCTAATTTTTACAATATGCTTACTCATAAAAAAATAAAAATTAATAATAATAATAGTGATACTATTTGCTTTGGATTCTATCGTTTACGTAATCTCTTCGTCTTTGGATATGACTAATCAAACTGTAGTTTTCAACCGGATCACTTAAAGATCTCTGATTGGATGACATATTTAGTTGTGGAACAGACTATGATCACTAGAGCTTTGATGACCTACATTTACCTTTGTATGCAAATTTTTAATTCGATTTGAACTTCATCGAGCATAAATTGATTTTAATAACAAAGCACAGTAAAAAAAAGGAAATAATTGAGCTGAAAACTCTACTCTTAAAATTTGCCAAAAAGATTTCTTGTTTTTCCAATATATATTAAATAATTTATAATAAAAAATTATAATATTAATATTTTTATTGTTATCAAAGAACTGAATTTTATTTAATCATACTAAATCTATCCGATTATATATCTCAATGGTTTAATCTTAATTGTTTTAAACTGGATAGATTTTTAAAATATATATTTAAATCACATAAGTAGATTGTGAGAACTTTGTTTTCGTACAGATTGTTCATACCTTGTGGAGATGAATCAAAATCTCTCTGATTGGTCAGCCTTTGCACTGATGTTGGAAGAGATAGGGAGAGTTCAACAAGAGTTCATAAGTTATGAGTTAAAATGGATACCAAGAGACAAAAACAAAGAAGCAGATGGATTAACAGCAAACGCAAAAAATCAAAGGAGACGCAGAATAGAACAATCTATAAAAGATCTTTAAATGTTAAAAAAAAAAAATTGTGTCTGAGGTGGCAGTTGCCCCAGTAAAATTTAGAAACTACCCTATTTTCAAAAAATCATAATTATGCCTCCTTAAATATTTAAAATAAGTCTTTTATTTTTTTTCGTGATTTCCTCTCTAAATTTATCTCTATATCTGACCATAATATAGATATCACTAACTATAACCGGAATAATAGCACTTGTGGACCTGTGGTTAGGTCAAGTTCTACATTTGATTTAACTTTTTTTCTGTTTTGCACTATTCTAAAATTCAAAAAAAACGTGTACCTCTTTCTCTTAGTATTATAAAACTCTTACGGCTTTACGTTACTCATAAAATTAAATATAACTATAAATATTAAATATTAAACACCACTTTAAGAGAATCTGAAAACTTCAGTAAAAAAAGAGAGAATCTGAAAACCTTTCTCTAAAATTCTAAAAAGAGAAATAAACAAACACTCAAAATAAAATAAATTTAAAAGTATATGCGCATAAGTCTCATGCGTTAAACATTCAAGCTCATTAAAAAGAACTTTGGTGCCTCGAGTCGTCCGGACAGTTTCTTATTTAAACACATATACTCTCCAACTGTAATCTGTAGACCCAAAGTTAGATGCAAAATTATTATACATAATTAGAAAGAAAAAAAAACAGAATTCCAAAACTAAATATATTAAAATAATAAAAATTCCTTTTTTTGGTCATAAAAAGGAAATTCATTTAAATTATTGCATGGGTAGATATTTCTTATTTTCTGACCAATGAATTTTGATATAAAATTTTAAAAATGAAAATATAAATGTTATGCATCGTTATTGTTGTTTTAGTTCAGTTTTAAACGAGTGAGAAAAGCTTAAGGTTAGCAAAACGATCAGACTAAACCGGATCAGTCTACTTTTTGTAACTCACTCTAAGAATTTTTTTCTGTCGGCTAACGCAATCTAAATTAGGTACCATATTTTAGAAATAATAAATATAGGGCCAAATATTAAATATTTAATATTTAAAAACAGAAGGAACAAATATAAAAAATATTAATCTGATCGGTTTAAGCTCATTCCATCTGATTTTGGTTTAACGATTCCGCAGATCTTTCCTCCTCCACAGGCTCAACGGTGGCTGAAATCAGCAGATTCGGATCCATTTTCGTTTGAATCTTTAGGTTTTTAGGGTTGATTTTGATTCTGAGAGAGAGGACCAGATCCGAAGCTTATTCAGGGAATTTTGAGGAAGAAAAATGTCGGTAAGGCATGGACAATCGTCGCTTCGAGATCGGACGGACGAATTATTCAATATCGTTGAAACTTTAAGGAGATCGAATAATGTGGCGTATGGTAATGGTAGAAGCGATGTTGTCGCGAGAAGAGAGGATCCTAGATCCGCTTTGATTAACCAATCGGAATTTAGTCGGAGAGCTTCTAAGATTGGTTTAGCTATTCACCAAACGTCACAGAAGCTATCAAAGCTGGCTAAACGTATGTTCTGGATTTAAGTTTATGTTGTTGCTTTTGTTAAACCTGTAATTGCTTGGTTAGGAATTAGAATGATCTTTTGAAACAAGAAGCTGATCTAAATTGGTGCTGAATGTGAAACCTCTGGTAGAATTTGCATAGATTATATGATAGCAAAGGCTAGATTGAGAAGCTTAAGCATCACCATTGCTGTATAGAGGGATCAATGTTGCCAAAAAAACTCATGGATCCATTAGAATAGGGTTGTTTAGGGAGTTTCTCAAGTGCTTATCTTGAGAACTTTTAGCATATATAATACTTTAGAATGTTTATAGTAGGAATAAAAGAGGCTGTTGCTAACTTTTTTTAATTTTGTTGCAAATCAGTGGCAAAGAGGACATCGGTATTTGATGATCCGACTCAGGAGATACAAGAGCTGACGGTGGTTATCAAACAAGAGATCTCTGCTTTAAATACTGCTCTGCTTGACCTTCAAGTTGTACGCAACTCCCAGAATGATGAGAACAGCTCTAGAGACACAACTACTCACTCAGCAACAGTTGTTGACAGTCTAAAGAATCGTCTAATGGATACTACCAAAGAGTTTAAGGATGTTCTTACCATGAGAACTGAGGTTTTTTTTTTCTTTGTTTCCTTGGATTTTGTTTCGATATAGCATGAGTATTCAGACGTGACTCTTAACTTATTGCTAGTGTATTGATTGTAAATTGAGCTATGAGTTACTGGTCTGGTGTTGCAGAACATGAAAATTCATGAAAATAGAAGACAACTCTTCTCTTCAAACGCTTCAAAAGAATCAACAAACCCATTCGTTCGCCAACGCCCTTTGGCTGCTAAGGCTGCTGCTGCTAACGAAACAGTTCCTCTTCCATGGGCAAATGGGGCTTCTTCTTCATCATCTCAGTTAGTCCCAAGGTAATGTTATATTAATCTAATAAGTAATAACCACAGTTGCAAAATACAGCTTACCTCGTTTCTCTTGAAATCTGGCTAAGAATAGTCTAATGGGAGTTCAGAGCGTTGCTATGCATTTACTAGAATCTCAGATTTACCATGTCAGTTGTTCCTTAATTTAAGATATGGCTTGTCAATAATTTTTCGACCTTTCATATTTTCTGCATTTACAGGAAGCAGGGAGAAGGCGAATCTGCACCATTGTTGCAGCAGAGTCAACAACAACAACAGATGGTTCCATTGCAAGACACATATATGCAGAGTCGTGCAGAAGCTCTACACAATGTGGAATCAACAATACATGAGCTAGGAAGTATCTTCACGCAACTAGCAACCATGGTTTCTCAGCAAGGTGAAATTGCTATCAGGTTCGTCTTCCTCATGAGCATAAAACCAAAATGTGTATCAACTATCAAACTTATATACTATATTTACTGGTTTGTATAGGATTGATCAGAACATGGAAGATACATTAGCAAATGTGGAAGGTGCACAGAGCCAACTGGCAAGGTATCTCAACAGTATATCATCAAACCGATGGCTGATGATTAAGATTTTCTTCGTACTCATTGCATTTCTCATGATTTTCCTCTTCTTCGTGGCTTAAACATTTGAGAACAAAAAAATTGATTCAAAAGAGTTTTCAACATCTAGACATGGTTCTTTTTTTCTTTTTCTGTCGTATCTTATTGGCTCGCCTCCGATGCTCACATTACCTTGAACCACCTGTCCGCGCCTGTCAATACGACTCTGTTCAGATTAATGGAGAGATATATATGTGTCACTTTCATGTAAAATTGCTTTTAAGTTTCTCCAAACTTATCTTTTCTTGTGATTCTGCTTCTTTTTAACTACCACTTCTTGCTTACCATATCAATGTCATCTATACATATTTATTTATTTGATTTTTTGTATCAGTTTCTATTAAATTTGAGGGTAATGAACTATTGATATTGATTGAGATATATTGATTGATAAATAGATGAGACATGTGCAAAAACCTGCATATTTGATTATGTTTCGTAACTCGCTTTCATACATTTAGCTCTTCCAGTTCTGGACTTAATGGGTTAAAGAGAACATCCACTTCAGTTTCATCTATTTCGTCTAAGCTATTTGGTTTCCATTTCGGATTCTGCTATAAAAAAAAAACTCATAATCTAAACAGCTGAAAGAGAAATGATGGATAATAAAATGAAAAATGTTGAGTAGCAATGAATAGAAAAACACCTGGTCCTTGTCAATCAAGACTGCTCTAACACCTTCAGTGAAATCACCACGCAATGCAGATCTTAGGGCAATGCGGTACTCAGCTTTCATCACACCATTAAGCTTCAAGTAGGAAATAATGATAATAAGTATTATACTTAAACTCATAACTTAACTGGAAACAAAGTGCTTGGACTGGACTCACTGTTGCCATCGCATTGTCGGTTTTACCCTGGGCAAAAGCAACTTTGGAGAAGTACTTATGTGTTAGGTAAAGAGAAAACGGTGCACCTTTACCAATGCCTTGGAGTGCTTCATTAGCCCATTCTGCAACTGTATACAAACATTGTCTGTAAATTTCTCAAGAGTTTCGAGTTTAAATTATGTAAACAGCAACTAAGAGAAGTATTGTTATCTACAAGAGTAGGCTTTGTTAGAAATCAACATTGAAACAACACAAACACAAGGGCTTTGTATTTCTATAAAAAAGCAATAAGAGAAAGTGAAACCACAGTTTTCTCCATCACAAACCTTAAAAGAGTAATGCATATCATACCTGATGACTCAGTGCTCTGCTGGTACTTCTTCAGCTCTTCGATTGTTTCCTTAACAGACTTACTCGAACTAAATGCTGATTCTATTTGAGGCAATAGCATTTGGAGGTGGGATTCAGATTCAGGATCACTGCTGTAATCTGATAAAGTTGCTTGTATGTCCTGATGAGGATCCTTGGGACTGTATTACATACACGAATGCTTTCTGAGAGACAAAACAAAGTAATACCAAAAGCAAATGAAGTCTGTGAGGGCTTTACAGGTTAGCTGACAAAATGGCTTCTCTGAGTGAACCTAGCTTTTCAGATGGCACATAATGTGTCCCAAGACCCACAAACAGTGCATCTGAAGGTGTTGAAATCCTTCTCCCAGTCATACCAAGGTAAGCACCTGAAGAATTTGAAGGTTGAAAAGTTGCGATTACAGTGGTTGGTATGTATGATATATACATTAGGGTCTCAGCAATATGAAACATACTTCCTTGGACACAATGATCTAAGACAAAATAACTGGTTCCTTGTTCTTTATAATATCCAGATAGAAAGTTAAGGGTCTTGTTAAGAATCTAAGATATGAACATACCAACAGATCCATTGCCAGGGGTATGAGCTGCTATATATGAAAACCCAACATCTGGAAACAAGCCGATTCCATTTTCCGGCATTGCGAGGACTGTCCTCTAGAAATCGAAAAATAACAAAGATAAGAAACTTAACTCATGCTAATTGTTATCTGCACAAAAGTACAGAACAAGGATTAATTATGTACACCTCTGTTATCACTCGGTAGCGACCATGTCCCGAAAGACCAATGCCAAATCCCATTGTTATGCCATCCATTAAAGAGATATATGGCTTTTTGTATTCAGCAATCTTACATATAAGGGAATACTCAGCTGTAAATACCTATAAAAATAAAGCAAATTTATGAAGTTAAGATATCATAAACAAGAAACATACATTTTGGAGATTGATCATGTTAAACAAGCACTTAGAACACATGTTACAATAAAATAGTAAGAAAATTGAAGGTGAGCTGATCCAAGCAAAAGTAAAGCTAACAACCAGACCTTTATCATATCTGACAATTGATTTTTGGTTGTAATCTGCTTCACATCACCACCTACAGATAAACTAAGACCACTGTTATAAAAATTTCTAACCAGTTTGATTAGAAAAAATTATAACTCCTTTGATGCAAGAAAATCAATCCAAAACGTTGCAAAATTCAAGGACATTACTACATGTTTATAAGCCTTGATACAGCCAATAACCAAAACATGATTCATATATAAACCTTTTACACCATTCATAAATGGTCACTCCAAAAAGCTTCTCCAAAATAATTCACAAATCAACACACACAAAAAGGGTTTAATTTACCTGAACAAAAGGCTCGAGGTGTACTACCTTCAACTATAACACATTTTACTCTACGATCATATTCCCATTCTTCAAGTAAGCTTTTGTATTTTATATCCATTTCTGTAAAAATCGTTTCTTCAATGCATTGAACTTTATGGTTTTCATTCATTAAAGAAGAAGAAAAAGCTTAAGTCTTTCTTGAAAACAGACCTAGATTCATGGCGTTGAGAGCTTTAGGTCGATCAAGAGTGATCAAAGCTACGCCATTTGGATAAACATGGCCTTTAACGAACTCATCGCCGCCACTGCTTCTTCCACTGGACATCACACTGAAACTACGGCGATCTGATACGGAGAGATAAGAGTAGTGAATCGTAAGGTATGGAGAGGTTCTGGAGAATAATATGCGAGTAGAAGCCAAAGAAAAATTCTTGATCATCACTTTGATTCTCTTATTTCACCTCCGACGTCGGAGAAACCAAACAAGTGACAGTGACCGTGTTCCAACCAACCACCAAACTACTCTGTTTTTATTTGTTGACATTCGACAACTCTGTTCTCAGTTAAAAGGGTCCACTAATATGAAAAAGCATGTTATTGGGCCCAATAATAACAGACCCAATAGTCTTATTTTCAAACAGCCCAATAGTTTAACTCCCCTAGAGAATCATCAATATGACAACTTCTAGGGAAATACACCAAATGAAACAAGAATTACAGAATCTATATACATGCATGTGTCATATACAGTTCAATTCGAGTTGAGACATTTCCACAAATCTTTTATACAAATAAATAAAAAACATGTAATATCTCTCGTCACGCTAACGAGAATCTCGACCGGTTCGTTTAATTTTATTACCCATCTCCATTTCACTTGAGGTCTGAATCTCACTGGCCGGTCTAAAAGGGTACAAATCATATTCACTAGTTGGATTACTATAATCGCTGCTTGCACTATACTCATGAGTCCCAAGTGTCGTTTTACTAAACTTAGAGATGCTTGCGCTTTCTTGGCTCGTGTCATAATCCGTGCTTCCTTTATATGAACCATGCACATTGCTGTCACCTGGTCTGATTCCTTGATTTAGATCTAATGGTGATATGTTTCCTTCTAGTACACGTGCAACCTGCTCAGTATTTATACCAACCACTCATTATATAAGCATCATTAACATTTTTGTGTTCAAAGTCTTTTGGTTCTTCACTATACGTAAAAGTTAGGTTACCTGGTCCATGCGAGGTCTGTGGCGAGCTGCAGAGCGAACACAAGCTGCAGCACAAGCAACCATACGAGCCATTTCTTCTCTATCATACTCATTGTTCAGCTTTGGATCAACCACAACTTCAAAGTTTCCTAACTCATAAACTTCGTTAAGAAAAGGTCGTGCCTGTTCCAATTATTACAACATAGTTTGCACCTCATTATGAATAACCAAAATGGATAAATCATATGAAAATTTTGTAGTTAATATTAATTACCCAACCAACTAAGCTGTTGTCTGGATAAACATTGTTTGTGTTTGTATCAATAGGGCGACGTCCGGTTATTAACTCCAAAAGCACAACACCAAATGAGAAAACATCAGATTTCTCTGTGAGCTTTCCACTTGCAGCATACTCTGGGGCCAAATACCTAAAATCCAAAAATATAATAACAAATTTTAGAATTTATATTTATAATTTATAATATATAACATTAGCTTCTAGATTGTCTTTATACCCAAAGGTGCCCATCACTCGTGTAGATACATGAGTATTTGTATCCAAAGCAATCTTGGCAAGACCAAAATCAGCTACCTAAAACATAGAAGATAAACACACAAAATACAAGAAAATAATGTACCAATATTTTTTAATATATTGTACCAACTTAGGTTAAATGCATTAATGGAAACATAAAAAGTAATTAAATCATACCTTTGCTTCAAATTTAAAATCAATCAATATATTTGCCGCTTTAATGTCACGGTGTATGATTTTAGGGTTACCTGATATATCAATGCATACCAAATAAACGAACAACATATACTAAACATATATATTAATTTTTTACAAGTTAAGACTTACAATTTTCATGAAGATAAGACAATCCTTTGGCAGCACCAATAGCAATCTTCAATCTTGAGCTCCATTCCATAGTAGGCCGTCCCTTCCCTATCACATTCTCCAAATTAACAAAACCATCACTAAGTGTAAACAACAAAGCATGAAATAAACACTAGAAGAGTTTCTCTAACCATGAAGATGAAACTCAAGAGTGTTGTTGGGAACAAACTCATAAACAAGTAGTCTTTGAGTATCAGCAATGCAATAACCAACAAGCGCAACCAAATGTCTATGGTGGATACGACTAATGATTCCAACCTCAGCTTGAAACTCTCTTTCTCCTTGTGAACTTCCAGCCTTCAACTGTTTCACAGCAATATCTTTTCCATTAGGTAATATACCTTTGAATACATATCCGAATCCACCTTGTCCTAACAAGTTGGCCTCAGAGAAGCCATTTGTGGCTCTAGCTAACTCCTCGTAGCTGAAAGTTCCTTTATAGTTATTGCTTAAGACACGTTGTCCTGGTAATGGTGGAGGGAGAAATGAATGATCTGAGTAGTTTGAGCTAGAGCCGCCGCTGCTGCTGGTCATGTAAGGTGGTTGACGTGGTAATGGAGAGATAGGTGGTGGGAGTACCATGTGATCCGACGGTTGTGATGAATTTTGTTGGTGTTGTCCACCGTAAGGGCCTCCAGCTGAGAAACATAGGAACATATGAAATATGTAATAACCATTTCGTTATGGATTCATTTATACAAATGTTTGTATATGTCTAAAATGTAATTAAACCTTTAAAAAAAATGCATATTCATATATTTAATTTGCATACATATTGGGAAATCAGAAACATGCAAATAAGATGTAAATAGGAAATAAAAAAATAGTAGATAAATCAAAGAAATGAGTAACAATATAGTTCAAGATTTTACATATTATATAGTTTAAGATTAGATTTTTATTTTTTATTTATTTTAATGTTACTAAGATCTTTGTTTAATTACCTTTGGGATAAGGAGGTGCTTCCTCGTTTCTTCGTGGTTTTTTCTTACGAAGGAAATAAATCAAAGCCAAAACAACAAGAACAGCTACTCCTCCTATAGCGATC
>ASXC01015675.1:0-16391 GCA_000411055.1 Leavenworthia alabamica | reverse complement strand
CGATCGGGCTGGCTTGTGCAAATCTGCCAAACAATCGTGTTTTCCGACTCCAACCTCCCAAATGTGCAAATACCTAAACCTGTATTCCGGAACCTGCATAAAGACTCAAAATAGACCAAAAGACTCTAAAAAACGGACATGACTTGTCCGTAAAAACGACTCAAAATACAATATATCACTAGAACAACAACTAAAAAGATGAGAACAACATGTAAGGATCGCTCAAGCCATCTGCTCATCCTTGTTTCTTGTTCAAATCAAATGAGGAAGACTGAACATCATTAGCCTTAAGGATCTCAACGTGACGATAAAGACCCTTAAGATAACGATCAAAAGTTCCAATAAGATCAGAAACATCATCTTTGTTAATATGAGCAGGTGAAGTTTTGCCACTTATGCAGCTAAACATGAGTTCTTCCATCTCACGCTCCCTGTTCTCTCTGCGGAGCTTCTTCCAAGCGTCAGTTGTTTCAGCAATCTTCTGTCGGATGCAGGCCTCTTGATCCATTAGCCCTTTGATTTTGTCCACCGATAGCAGCATATTCCAGCTAGACACAATCTTTTCAGCCTCCTCTCTTGACGGCCACACTTCGGGTTCCAAATCATATGGATTTTCAAGGATCACACAGAGAGCATGGGTGTATATATAGAGATTTGAGTGTGCTGGATTTTAGAAATTTTCATATAAAATCTATATATATATATCATACCTAATAAAGGGGAGTAAAAGTTAATGGAAATAAAAATATATCATTTAATTCTGGATTACAGTAGTTTTCTAATAAGCAGTTATAGAGTATGTATGGTATATAATCTTGAATAAAAAACAGAGTAAAAAGAAAATTTTGTTATTCAAAAAGTCAAACTAATTAGGAAAAAATTGAAATATTTAAAGGGATATGAAAAGAGTCTTATATTGTTTTTCATCAACAATAAGAAATATGCGAGTTTAATCCATAACATATTATTTATCTGAAATAACTAATAATTTTTCACTAAGAAAAATTTAAAAAATTTTTAAAAGTAATTATAAATAAAATTTAATTTTATAGATTAATAAAAAAACTGTTCATCATATTTTCTTTATCCAATAATAAATTTTATATTATTCATGGTCAACAACATGTAATATGCCGATTTAGATACTGATGTTGACGTAACAACAATGTGTAATTCTTATCCGAAAGATAATAACAATATATTTTCTTGTAAAAAGAAGGATATATAATTAAATATTAAAATGAATCTTTGAAAAGATAATTGAAAAAGAGATTTTATATAACTCATAGTCAACAACATGTAATAAGCCGATTTAAACATGAAAGTTGACGTAACAACAACGTGTAATTCTTATCCGAAAGATAATAACAATATATTTTTTTTGTAAAAAGAAGGATAAATAATTAAATATTAAAGTGAATTCTTTGAAAAGATAATTGAAAAAGAGATTTTATATAGCTCATAGTCAACAACTTGTAATAAGCCGATTTAAACACAGAAGTTGACGTAAAACAACGTGTTATTCTTATCCTGAAAGATATCTACTACTAATTATTTAAGGATTACTAAAACAATATGCATTATATTAGAAAAGTTGTGTCCAAAATATATTATTGTCTAACATATTTATATTATATATTACATTAGATATCAATAGATAATATTATTTAAAATATTTTAATAAAAATAAATTTAATTATTTATTTAGAAAAAAAAAATTTAAACTAAATATTAAATTAGCAAAATTATCTTTGATTTTTAAACAAAAATATTAAAATATATTTATATAGAATAAATATGTTTATATTTTTAATTTAATAAATTTTACTAATAATCATAATATTTGATTATTTTGAAAATAAATTTCCTAATAAATAAGAAAAATTAGTTAATTTATTCTAAATTTAAATCTTTTAAATATATATAAAATATATTTTATTTAAGTCATTCAAACAATAAAATATTATACATAATATTTATTTTAATAATTTTTAAATTCAAACTAAATTTAAAATCTTATATTAATAAATATAATTTTTAAGATAATATAACTAATCTTTATAAATATTAAATAAATAAAATATTATTAATTAATTTATAAAAATATATAATTAGAACTTATATTTTATTTATTATTATTAATATTTTATGTAACCAAAATTTATATTTTTTTAATATTTTGTATATGGAATATTAAATATGATCTCATTTAAAACGAATAGTAATCAAATAGTCAAATATTTTAGGGCAATTCTCTTAAATACCACCAATTTAAGTTTAATTTCCATAAATATCACTAAAATTGATTTAAGACAAAATTATCATTTAATAATTCAATTAAATTAAAAATTACATTATATTTTTGAGAAATTATATAAAATTCAAACATTAAACCCTAAACCCAACCACTAAATACTAAACCCAAACAATAAAAAACTAAATCCAACCACTAAATACTAAACCCTAATATTATAATTTTTTTAAAAAATAGTATTTATGTCTAATTAAAAAAAGTAATGTAATTTTGTCCAATAAAGTATAAATGATGGTATTTGAAGGAATTACTCAATATTTTATAGTGATAATAAATTATCATATTTGAAACGAATCTGATTAGAAATTTAAATTTTCTAATCTATTGTGAAATAGCCATTAGTCTGACATACAACTTTATATTATACAGATTTGGATTTACAAAATTTATATTATTCAATTATTTATTATCGAAATAAACAAATATCACTTATAATATAATTTAATCACAATATAATTTATCAATACATAAAAAAATAAAAAAAAACTATAAAATACACTATACATCTATTTAATATATATTAAATAATATATATCATACGAACTAACCAAAATATACATTCTGAAATATATTTTTCCGCGATGCGAAGTTAGAGGATGATATACTAATTTATTGTTATTTTGAAAACATATATTAGCAAATTATCTATTTTTATTATTTTATATTGAAATAATTCATTTTACTATATATATTTTCTAAAACTTATATTAAAATTTATCTAATTGTATATTATTTAAATTTATTTTTTAAAAATAAAAAAGTTAAATTCATCATTGTTATTATTGTTATTATATATGTAAAATTTTTATCAATATATCTATCGTAATCTTGTTATTTATAATTTTTATAATTTTGGTGAGACTAGCAAAATTTTATATAAGAGAAAAATATCTAAATATATTTAAAAAATTAAAAAAAAAAAAGAAAACAAACAACCATCAATTATCATTAAATTGAAACCAAATCGAACCAAAATAATTATAGAACAGTAACAAAACAGGTTTTTAAAACAAAACCAAAATTCAAACAGTCCTGGTTCAATTTTTTAATTACAGTTATTATGGGCACCCTAGTGATTGGTTATCTCAACAGAAATTATTGGGCCATTCTGTAAACTTAAGAAAACTGATGGGGTTAGAAATCCAAATTTCTCAGTCTAGTTTCTGTCTTCCTCACCTTACCTTGTTTACCAACAATCTATTTTTATAACAAAAAAGCCCATCTCTCTCTCTCTTCCACAGTTATTCCAACAGCTCCTTCAAACCCTAACGGGCGAGACCAGTCGCTATCGGCGACGTTGATTCTTCTACTAATTCCATAACATCGCCGGCGGAGAATCTCAGTGGTGGATTTAATCTTCAATTGACGATCCTACCCTCTGGTTTCAATCCATTGCTTTCGATTTAGGTTTTTGCCGTCGTGTCACACTATCGGACCTGAATCTGATTTTTTGGATGTTGAAGAGGGGCAGAGTCATTGATTTTTCCGGATTAACCTGTAAGATTTATTTTCCCTTTTTTTTGGAAATTTTCTGAAACTCTTTAGGTTCGTTTAAAACCCTAAGTTTCTGCTGCTTCGTTTTTACGATTATGGAGTTTATATTAATTCGTTAGGGTTTTCGAATTAGGATCTTACTTAATACGAGCATGAATCTGTGATCTCTGAGATTATACATAATGGTAGATGAGACTTAGATAGTTTTTGATTACAAATTCTCTTTGCTTTGTTGTTGCAATAATCTGATGGAGATTCAAAATTGTATTCAGAGTTTTGTATGAGAGACGAGAGGCTTTGAATTATTATTATCCAAGTGGTTTCATGGAACGTTCTGTTTCTTCTCCAAAGCAAAGTGTGTTATCTCCACCTGATTGTATGAGTGATCCTGAGGAGCATGAGATTAGCGAGGAAGAGGATGATGATCGTAACCACAAGCATCGTAGAAAAGAAGAGCCAAGGTCTCAGTCTTTAGAACAAGATTCTTCAGATCAAGCTTTTTCACGGCCGTACAGGAAAAACTATAGACATTATGAAAATGGCAATTCTTTTAGTGAACAAGAAAAGCGGACAGGATCGGGACAACGTGTACAGTTTGATAATCAAAGAATGAGGCCAAACCAAATGTTTTCAAGAGACTCTGGTCTTGGTAGAGGTAGAGGAAATTATGGTTTGTGGCCCCAGCGTGATCCAAGGTTTAATCCTGTTGATCTTTCATCTCATATGGTTCAAGTTGGATCTATGGGTCAAGGTATGTTTGGAGGAAGGGGACTAGCTGGTGTTTCAGCTGCTCAAAATGCACCATGGCCTGGTTTTGGAATGCTTCCTGGAGTTCCAAATGTTGGCTTGGATGGTTTTCATCACTTACAAGGGTCCTTGAGACCGCCCTTAAATGCTCAACTCAACATGGGTATTCCTCGGCAGCGATGCAGAGACTTTGAAGAACGTGGTTTCTGCCTCAGAGGGGACATGTGTCCGATGGAGCATGGAATGAATCGTATTGTTGTTGATGATGTTCAGGTATGTTTTCTTGGATAAATTTGTTCTTCAATGGAATTAGATTTATCTAGGAAAAGACAATAGAACTAGAGGTTTTACTGGATATTTTATTACGACTTGCATGATTCTCCTCTACTGAGCTGGAAAATTTCAGTACATCTATGTTTCTTGTATATGTTGCTAGTCATATGACGACTTTATGTCCTTCAACAGTACTTCACAGTAACATAAAACTAAACTTTTAAATGTTTTCATTCCTAGCCTACCTGGCATTGCTCTCAGAATTAGCCAAACTCCATTCTGATTTCTTGATGCATATTAATTATTTTGAGGTTGTTCATTGTTGCATGATAAATTTCTTAATGACTATGATTTTATTACACTGTTATTCTCTTGTGTATACTTATGTGAGTAATCTTTCTTCATTTTCATTTTCCATTTGTGCAGAGTCTATCACAGTTTAACCTTCCTGTGTCAATCCCTGGTGCACCTCATCTTGCAGCTTCTTCTAAACAAGTACCTGCACAGTTTGGGTGTGCTAATTTCATGAATGCAAAAGGATCTCATGGGAAGATTAACGAGGGTGGAATGGCTGTTGATGGTTCGGGTTATGGAGATGCATATCCTAGTGCTGGTGGAACTGATTTTTATGATCCTGATCAACCTTTGTGGAATAATAGTACTGGTGAAACTTCAGGTGCAATATCTGCACTAAAGTCTCAGGGGATTGATGAGAATGTAACTCCACTGGATGACAATAACCAAGATGGCACCGAAAATGCGTGTGGTATTCGAGACTCTAGAAGCACAAGTCAATCAGTTTGGGGAAATATGCGTGGTTCTAATAGTCAAGCAAATAACAAAGAGAAAGCTGATGAAGTATTAAGTTCATCAGCTGGACTTGGAGATCAATTGAAGGAGGCCTCAGTTAATATATCCCGACATGGTAAACAGAATCATGTTGGTGAAAGTGTCACAAAAGCTGTTGATCCATCAAATTTGTCAAATGATGCGATGATGAATACAAGAAAGCCACAAAAAGCAATGCGGACTCTATTTGTGAATAATGTTCCCCATGAGAGCAACAGAAGGGACCTCATTCTTGCCCATTTTCAGAAATTCGGGAAAGTTGTTGACATTCATATCCCAATAAATAGCGAGCGAGCATTTGTGCAGTTCTCTAAACGCGAAGAAGCTGAATCTGCTCTCAGGGCACCTGATGCTGTGATGGGTAACCGCTTCATCAAACTTTGGTGGGCAAATAGAGATAACATACCTGATAATGGCCTGTCCATTGGCAATGGTGCTTCTATAAGAGGTCGTGGTCTGACTGGTTCTGTAGGGCAGAACCAATTACCTATTGCTGCAGCATCAAAAAGCAACCATTTATCTTTCATTGCAAAAGGTGATCCTCTCTTCCACTGTGGTGGAGCTCCATCCTCTGAACAGTCTAAGTCTTCGGTGGCTACTAGTGGTCCCAAGGTTACACCACTTCAGCAGAAAAAAGCAGACACTCTTGAACGGTTAAAGGAAACTCTTCGGAAAAAGCAGGAAATGCTGGAGCAAAAACGAATCGAGTTCCTTAAAAAAATGGCGACACTTCAAAAACAAGTAACTATTTCTCTTTTTCATTTTCTCAGTCAAGTGCTGATTATAATTTGAAACTGAGTTCGGTTCACATAGAGATTTGAGTAGACATAGATATCTATATATTTATATTTGGTTTCAAATACCTTCAGCTTATGATTTAAACACTAGAAGCAAAATTGTTTGACGCTATCTTACTTCACATAGATGGAGTTGAAACTATTAATTCAGACCAGTTTCTTATCATCTTGCTCTAAATCTTATCAGGGTACTGTTGTCAAGGGAGATGAAGCAGATGAGCCAGACGCTAAGCGTGTTAAAGTAGATACAGCCTCTGATCCTGCTACTGCAATCGCATCACCAAAACCAGAGTCATCTAGAGATAAAAAAATGCCTATCCAGAAACCAATTCCCACAGCAAAACTAAGCACAGAATCGTCACCATCCGATTCAAAAACCTTGAAGCAAAGACCTTATTCATTTACCTCAAGTTTGAAAACTCCAATGGTAAATAGATATAAGCTAGACAACCGAACCACGACCATCAAAGTAGTTCCTCCTTTGCCAACTGAGTTAGCAGATGTATGTTTCCCTTTCCTTTATTCAACTTTATAATTGTACTCACTTACCAATGCGTTGAGCTGTTTTTTACTTACAGGTTGCGGTCTTAAAGGAACACTTTTCGTCTTACGGCGAAGTCTCAAAAGTAGAACTGGAAGATAACACATCGATTGATAGTGGTAAGGATCATGAAACAGGTAATGAAAACCGTGTAGCTTATGTCACATTTGTGAAACGTAGCGCAGCTGAGAAAGCATTTGGTAATGCAAAGTCATGGCAAGAACATACATTGGAGCTTGTGTGGGTAACAACACGTCAAAGCAATAGAGAGAACAACAATCATAATCACTCTGTTTCTCGTGACCCTTCGGTCTCTAATGACCCAAAACCAACAACGGATGAAGTCAAAGTCTCCCCTAAGGAAGAACCAGAGAACACAAATGTTTCTGCAGATATCAACAACGATACTTTGGATGAACAAGAGAGTAAAGAAAGCGACAACGACAACAACGATAAAAGTAAGAACGAGTCCAGCGAAGGAGCTTCTGAGGCGATTGCAGAGTCGAGAACTAATGAAGAACAGTCTTAAGAGAGTGTATTCATCAGTGAGACGTTAATATTTGTTGGTAGCTAAAGATAAATATATAAATCTAAGTTTTTTATTTTCCTTTTTGTTTTTCGATACTAGAATGTGAAAAAAAAAACAAAAGAGAGAAACGAGAAGACAGAAAAAAATGTATGGTTTTTTTGTAACAGCAGATTTTTTTGTCTTTTTTAATTTTATTTTTAGAAGATGTTATAACAATTTTCAATTTCTGTTGTATATAGTTTGGACATTTTTTAAAACATTATTTAGATCCAATTTCTAAAACCACTTTTAGGTATTTTGTACCTAATATGTATTTGTTCTAAATGAAAGCAAAAAATATTCAGGAAAAAAAAACACATGTTTATTTCATATCTTATTTAACTCGAAAGGTTTTTATTTGGACACCACACGACAAAACGCACTTACACATAATTGACAAAATATTCTAAAAAGGGAAAGAAACTTCAACATATAAAGTAAAATTACATAATTGTCTTTTGAAGAGAAGCTCGTGAATTTATGGTACTCGAACCCTGGCTTTACCCTCAGTACCAGTGGTAGTATCATGAGTCAAGTCAGTCTCACGAGCCTGATGGGCCTTATCTTGCACATATTGGCCCATATCTTTTCCCTTCATACCAGCATAGCCTACCACATCAGCCATACGCCGCTTAGCGTAGTCTAATTGCTCTGGCATGGTCTCACTAGTCCCACGGATGTAGTTTAGAACCCACGAAACCGAGCTTAAACCTGTCAGTCCAAACAACCCAGATGCCAAGATTGCTGTGGCCGCGAGACCGATGGTGAGAGCCGCTGGGACAAGCACTGGACTAAAGATAAGGAAGAGTGGAATGGAGACCAGGAAGCCAATCACTGAGCCGGCTAGAGTGAGCCCAGCTAAGGTTAGTAGTGTGCCACCAAGTGGAACTCCTACTATAAGTGCAATGACCTGCATGTTTGCATGTATCGATTATATCAAGGTCTTTTATATATAACCTATGTTATTTTAATTAAACCTTTTAATATTTTGCTATGTCAAAAACTCAAATAATAATATGATCAAAACTCATTATTCTTCACATATATTAGGCGTTTTTAAATGTTTTAATTTGTATAAAATATTCAAAGATTTTGAGTAAAAAACTAAAGAGAACTCAAAATTACTTGGCTACTTGACGGGCCACGACTCTTCATATCAGCACCACCACCATAACCGTAGCCATAACCAAGATCTTCATCATAGTATGAAGTAGGCTGTAGTTGACCCTTTTTGTCCGTGCGGTCGACATGCACACGTCTGTCACGATCCACAGTCGTCGCCATATCAACTGATATGATTTGAAACTAAAAGAACAACACAAGATATAAGTGTATAGTAAGAGAGGATTAAACATATATATAAATGGAAATTGAAAGATTTTTATGGTAGTGTGAAGAGAAGAAGACACGTAAGAGTGTGATGAAGGGAGAGGTGTGGCTTTGCATGGTTTCCAAGTTTCATATTTTCACTTAAACATCTTCGTTTGCTTCTCTCCTCTTATGCATGCAGATCCACTTGTGTACCTAAAACATTTTTCTCTTTTATTTTAGTTTTTTTTTGTTTAATTTTAAATTCAAAAATCCTTAAATCTTGTTAATTGAGTCCACTAACATAATAATTTTATTTCACTGAATACAAGTGAGAGGAAATTTTTACTATAATTATAACTGTGATTACATGATTCCTATTGAAGTAATAAAGTTTTTGTTATATAAAAAAAAGTTTTTGTTATAAATTGATTTTTTACTGTTAAAGTTTACACCAGATTTAAGTAGTTGAAAAAGTTAGGCTCATTTTTACTGTAAATTTGGGTGTATTTATCAAAGTAAACAAAATTATAGTTAAAATCGTAAACCAAAAATAGTTTTATTTTATATAAAACCAAAAATAAAATAATATATTTTATAACACACTGTGGCTGTCTAATCAAAAGAAAATAATTCCTAAATCAAATCAATCAATTTCGAAGGAAAATAATTAGTCTTATCAATAAATCACGAGAAAAGAAAACGACGTCGTCCAGGGAACAAGGCTTTTTACAATTGTTTCTGATCTCTATTTTTATTGGAAGCTATTTGGGCGGTTTAGTGGTTTGCCCGGTCGCTATTACTTGATAACGAGAAGACAACACTTTCTTCTCATCTCTCTTGGTCCACAAATTGGGCCCATCTATGGCCCATTTATTCTTAGCCCTTTTAGTCTTCCTTTTTCCTTAATTATACAAGAGTTTGAAAATTTGAAGAAAAATACAAGGCTTTATCATCATTGTTTATATATATATTTATAAATATATGATGAGTATAATACAGTATGATAAATCACATGGCAAAACAATCATATTACTGTAGTAGACAGTGATAGTTTAATAAATAAAATAAAAATAATGTTATTACAAAAGTGAATGTACCTTTTAGTTACTGTTTCTGAAACTGACTTATGTCTGAAAACAAATCTAGAATCCTCTTGTCTTGAAGTCGACATCTAAATCTACGCATGGAAGTCAAAGTAGTTATGCATTATGTCAGTATATGTTCATGCACATACATAAACATGTGAATAACATAAACAAACACTCTCCACTAAATCCTTGTCAAATAGCTCAATCTTAATTTTTTTTAATTAAAGATCATAATCAAAGTTGATTATCGACATGTGTATTTTTGATTAGTTGATTTGTATGTAAAGATGTGTGGTTGTTAAGTCGCCCACAAATGTCATAAAGTAAAAAAGAATCGACTTTAGAAATGGCCAAATAATTGTCATTTTTATTTTTAATGTATAGTTTGTTTTGATGAATAATCTGTAAATTAGTTTTGATATTTATCTTTGTTTATAATATAGGTTACGTCCAAAAAATCTTAGACTTGCTAGTTATTTGTCACGNAATAAATATTAAACTCAACCACTAAATATTCAACTCAAACAATCAAAAATTAAACTCAACCACTAAATATTCAATCATAAAATTAAATTAAAAATATAATTTCAATAGAAAATAATATTTATGTCTAATTAAAACAATAATATAATTTTATTACATAAATTATAAATAATGGTATTAGAATGAATCACTCTATTTTTAATAGAAAACATGTAAGTTTTGTAGATAGACTATTTTTTGTGGAGGATAATATATATACTTTTAGATAACCACAATTTTTTTTGTTGAGCCATATATATTTCTATTGATAATAGTATAATCTGTCAATAAGGGTACAAATATTTGTGATAATAAATATTTTTTTATTTTTTGGATAGTGAATTTTATTGAAATAGATATTTGTATCTGGAATATTAAAAAAAATATTATAAATATTTGTATAATATTCAAAATAAATATTTAAATTATTATTCTGGTTTAATATCTCACACAGAATATCTGTGAATCTGTATTATATTTTGAAATTTTTTACTAATTGTCAAAAATTCTAAATATATTTTTCCAGAGTACATATAATTTTCCATCTTGTACATGTAAATACCTTACCAAATAATTGATTTTACCAGCTTGATACATGATTTGAATCAAGTAACTGTGCCATGTATATGAGGACATGTGCTTAAAGTAACTAAAACTTGATTTTTTTGAGCAATTATTTATTTATTTAAAATCCTTATCCCAAGTCAACAAATCTATAAAATAACTCGACTATTACCAAGATAATGTTTCTGACCAATCACTAATGTGTAATCAAGAACCAATTATTAGCCTACTTTCCTATGAGCCTGTCGACATGAAAATTTTAAGATTTTAAATATCATAATTTAATATTAATATAATGCAATTTGCATAATACCACAATGTTGAACGAAAAATAAAAACAAAAGGGTAGATATTCATAAATCAATGAAATATGTTTTCAAATATAATTTAGACAAGTTTCCTCTAAAATGATCAATTTTAGTTTTCTAAACAAAATTATATTAAATATTTTAATTAATTTTAAATATTATTTTTATTAAAATTACATTTTCAATTTAAAGTTAAAGATAAATATTTAGTATCTAGGTTTAGATTTTATTATTTATGATTTATAATTTTAGTTTAAAAGCTAGAGTTAGAATTTAATATTTAATATTTTGGTTTAGTATTTATTTTTGGACAATTCTCTTGAACACCATTAAATTTAAATTATATTCCATAAATACCACTAAAATTGATTTAGAACAAAATTAACATTTAATAATTCAACTAAATTAGAAATTAAATTTTATTTTAGTAAAATTATATAAATCCTAAACCTAAATAATATATACTAAATATTAACTTTAAATACTAAATTTTAATATCTAAATTTAAAATTCTAAACCCTAAATAATAAACTCAAAAACTAAGTACTAAATCTTAACAATAAATAATAAACTCTAACACCTAAATAATATATATCAAACTCAAACATTAAATATTAAACTCTAACAATAAATAAAAAATATATTTTTATAGAAAATATAAATTTTAATAAAATATATTTTTAATAAAAATGGTATTTATATAGAAAATATAAATTTTAATAAAATATATTTTTAATAAAAATGGTATTTATGTCCAAATAAAAATTAATGTAATTTTATCTAATAAACTACATTTGAGAGAATTAGAAAGACTTTCTCTTTATTTTTTAAAGGTTAGAATTTTGGCTAATGAATTAGAATTTAGTATTTAATTTTAATGTTGAGTATTTAATGTTTGAATTTAATATTTATTGTTTAGAATTTATGTAATTTTTTCAAAATACAATTTAATTTCTAATTCATTAAATTATTAAATAGAGATTTTATTCTAAATTAATTTTAATAATATTTATAAAATAAAAACTAAAATTTAAGAAAATTGTCATAATTAAAAAAAAAATACAAGTTATATTAAGCATAAGTATGTATATACATATAAACATATATGTCTCACATATATAAAATATATACATACGAAGATTGCTTTATTATCACTTCCATCACATCAAACCTCTTCTCTCTCTCCGCCGCTAATTCTGACTACCCAACTCCCGTTGACTAGTCAACCCCTCCGCCCACCATAAACCGACGTCGTTTCACCACCAAGACAACTAACATACCTCATAAGATCAGCATTTGTCTCCTCTAGTTCTCTTTGTAAGCTCAAGACTTGTCTTTGGAGCACTGAGATGGCTCCAACACAGCCATACACTGGATCTTTTAGCCTTGCCTCTGCCTCGTAAGCTAGTGAGTTCACTGCATCTTCTCTTTGATGTGGAGCCACTTCGTGAAGGATCTTGCTCACGTTGCTTGCTCCGAATATACGGTGGACGTTTGCAAACTTTGTAGGTTCTTCCGGTGGAAAATACGGTGCGAATACACAATCTGACGTGCATTTTCGCCGGAGGAATTTGCAGGCCGCACACGGTGAGTTTGTATAGTTCGATGACATTTTCTGATTAAGTTAAGGATATGAAAATAAAATGATGTTATGTACATATACACATATTTTATATATATAAGTTCTATGAAATTACAAGATTGATATAAATATTAATCATCAATATATTTATGCATACTACGTATACATTATATATTTTTATATATTTTTAATTGGTTAGAAGATATATATAGTTTTTTTTTAATTTAATCCTTCAAATTTTGTATTCTTAGTAAGAATGGGAACTAGCTAAAATTAATAGTCTCATGATGTTCTTAGTCATTTTATTCTTAAAATTCATTATTCATAGTGATCTAATTAACTCCATTAAAATTACCATTTAAATCCTTTTTGAACTATATATATCTCAAACCCATTAACAAAAAGAAAAAAAAATATATATAACTCAAACAAACATATGCATATATGATATATCCTAACTCCTTGACACATTATAAGATCTTGGGACATTATAAATTAAAGTGTATTAGTGAATCTCACACATAATACGATTATGAGAACTCATATTAGTTTTATATAAGAATTTTTAAGGAGGTAGTGTATATATATATGTAGTTTTTCGTATTATTATACACTATACCTATATTTTTGTCAACAACATGATTTTATTTATGTGTCACCAAATTTGGTAAGAAACTAAACCGATAAAAATTAAAAAAAAAATAAACATTTAGTGGAAATTGTTGAATAATAATTTTCTTTTAACTCGAATAAATCAACCACTCTTGACCATACATTTTTGTTCTTGATTTTTTCTGATTTTATCCTCATATATATCACCTCTCTGTCTCTCTGACTCTGAGTTTTCCACATTCATACAACAAATATATTAACTATGACCTATATAAATAGCTTTATTACATGATGTTGTATTTATAAAACTAATCAACATAAAAAGAACCGTCTTGTGTTGTGTTTTAGTTAGGTAACTTAATTAACTATATATAAGAAATCAAGAAACCACCATAATTCACGTTCAATTATATATATATTTTTTTGGTAAATAAATGTCGTATAAATTATAACTTGTTTGTTAAAGATCCCTAATATATAATATCTTCATGATCTAACCAATCAACATAAAAATAATTATGCAAGTGTGTGTGTGAATGAAACATCTTTGTCTTACCTTAAAATGAAGCAACAAGAAAAGGTCACCTCTCTTCTTGAAATGTTTGATCTTCTTTGTTTCTCTCTTGAGTCTTAATTATAAGAAGAGTACATGAAAATTCCTCAAGAAGATTTTGAATTAGTGGGATTATTTTTGTTGTTTATAGAGAGGAAACCCTAGTTTGAGACAAAGATGAGTCTCTAAGGGTAAAGTTAGAGAGATAAAGAGGAGATATAGTGAGAGTGGCAAAAGGCATTTTTGGTGATATAAGATGAATATAATGAGATTGCAAAAAGACAAATTTGTATCAATTAATTGAGGACCTATAATAATGGAATAATAAAATTATAAAATAAAGGAATAATAACTTTGACCGTGACAAATTTTACTCAATTTATTAGTTTTTTTCGGTAATTTTATACATGTTTTAGTAACTTTAATTAAGTTTTTATTGAAGTTGAAGAACTTTATTATTTTGATGTGATATGCTACTAAGTTTATACGATTTTAAATTAAAAACTAGAATTCAAAATATTGATACAAGCAAAAGACGAATCTACATATATTTTAATCGTCATTTGATATTTTAATACTTGAGAAATATGAAGAAAACAATTATAAATCTAAATTAGTAATCTACATATATTTGAGTTTATAAAAATTTTAAATATATATTTTTGAGTTTTCACATGAGGAAACAAAAATGTGGTTCCTGAATAAGCTCTTTAACCAAAGGAGATTCGTAAATTTTTTTATTTACCTTTGACCTAAGTCTTTTTAAATATTACTTTAATATATTATTTTAGTTCACTTCTTAATTTTATTTCACAAAAACATCAGAACTGTTGAGGATCTGAGTAAATCTGGCATGTGTGCTGTCGTGTGTTTGATTGAATTTAACTGTTAACCTCTCTTGATTTTACTGTTTATCTTTTTGGAAAAAATTATAATTAATTTTTACAATTTTAATTAATTGTTGTATCCAATTCAAAAATTTGGCATGGACCCTGATGGTTGAGCCACATGATTAAATATAAAATTATATATAGTTTACATTATATGTCTTTTTGATGAAATTAAATGTTGAATTTATTTATTATCAAAGTGAAATATTTTAAAAATCATCAAATTAAATTATGTGATGTATGAATGCATTATTGTTTATATAAGTGTAATATTTGGTAGCATGTGCTTAGATTGTACCAATGATTAGATTAGATAATCAAATCATTAACAAGCATTACTTTTAATATATACTTTTATAACGATACTTTTACGTATTTCTTTATTACTTATTATATATATATATAGATAATCAAAATGTTCAACAATAAAGTAAAAAGAAATATGTAATTGAAATAAAAAGAAAAAGCCTAAAATGTTAAGATATTAACCTCTAATTGTGTAATATATAAAAAGCCAATGTGTGTCGACAAAAAAAAAAGTTGTGATAGATACTTTGAAAGGAAACTTAAGAATAACTCAAAATCCTAGAATATATATTTTTAGTATACTTTAAAATAAATTATGATAATGAATTTGTTTTTAATACTTTAATATACTTTGCCATTTACCAAATTACATGTAATAATATATATTTATATCAAATGAGTCATATATCAATCAATTGCGGCTGCTTTTGTGATTAATTTTATCTAGCTTGATTCAAATGTGTATAAATCCTTAAACCAAAGTGTATTTATCATTTTAGTAATCATAGGTTGGGACTTGGTGTATTGGTTGTTGAAGAAATGTATAATAAGGAAATAATAAAATTGACGTAATTATTGCAATTCAAGTGTTTTACATCATTATCATGGCCACAACAATCATTGCATATGCATAATTATTTTATTTTATTCATGTATATATTTTCTTATTACATTATACATATACATCGAACCTAATACATACGACTTATTTTAATCGTGTCCTATCTTGTTTTTAGTTTTTTTTTTTTCACTAAATTTGGAGTGTCCAACTCCAAACAAAATCAATAACAGAGTTATAGAGTTATCTAAACCAATTATGAAACTACAACTATAAATACAACTCTGTAAACCAACTAACTGAACTAAAAATCAATCTTCAAGTTCAGGTCCGATATGAAGGAGTTGGTTTTTCGGAGATGATCAAAGCCATAAGCCATGATGGGCCACCACGAGCAATATAAGATTGAAATCTTCTTTCTCTTATCACACTTGAAGCTATACGATGTGCTGGACAGTTGTTTTCTTTATCGACCAAGCCTATTGTGCTGTTTGGTAAGCTCTGAAGTATAGA
>KE158751.1:6092-31552 GCA_000411055.1 Leavenworthia alabamica | reverse complement strand
AAATAAATATTAAGTATAATCAATGAGATATACCAAAAATGATGAGAAACTAGCTAATATATGTGTACCGTTGAGGTGGCGAGATCATTGGCGAGACGGAAAATTGTGGCAGAGCTGTGGACAACAGAGTGGTGATTCTTTAAAACATCAGTTAGGGTTTGGTCGGAGACTTTGTCGGGGAGGACAGATAAAAGGTGGAGCAATATCGTGGGGACAGAACTCGAGATCACACCATTTTGCATGTATTCTTCGAAACTTGGTTTGTATCCACTTTTATACCATTTAGCTTCGGTTAGGAATGTTTTAAATAGATCCGTCCACTATGGAAATTAATACAAAACATTCTTAATAACATCAAAGTTTATAAATGAAGTTTGTCGGGAGAAAAGCTTACAACTTGTTTGAGGTAAGGAATAACATTAAGTCCTTTGTCTCGGAGAACATCATAACCGAGTTGGTTGATCTCATTGTATAGAAAAAGAAAACATGGTTTCATGTAGTTTGGAAGTCTTTCGATATGATTCACATCCCATCTTAATTATTATGAGTGAAAAAATTCAAAATACGTTACCATATATCATTTTAAAATTTTAGAGCTATATCAAATCTTAAAGTTGCTTATAGTTTTATTGAATTATAAATATTTTAAAATAAGATCTGTTTTTAAAAAGCTGTTTCTTCTTTGTTTTCAAAACAGTTGCACTGGTTGTAAAAAACAAAATATTCAAAAAAGAAAGAAAATATTTTAAAATCATATATGTAAATCATTTGTCTAATATGTCAAATATACTTACTTTTCAACGACAGAAGTGAAAATCTCGAGCTCTTCTAATGTACCATATATATCGTATATATCATCCATAATCACAATTAACATGAATATTTTTGTGAGTATCATGCGGTAATATTTAAATTCCGGCTCGTAAAATATTCCAGTGGTCCAAAAATAACTCTCTGTGATTCGATCTCTCACAAAGTCAAGTTGTTTCATAAGTCCAACGTTGTTCCACCAGCTACATAAAAATTATGATAACAACATAATCAAATAAACATATACCATAATTCACTCGGACAAGGAGACAAAACATACCTAGAAATTATCTTAAGCTCTTCTTGATGATTAGCTTGTAGCATGTTAAAATCAAGTGCTGCAAACTCTAGCAAGATAGGGTTCATGTCATACTTGTTTCTATACACATCTATATACCATCTTGCTTCTAATTTCCGCATGCTCCAATGATAAGGCGTTTCTAATGCTCGTTTCACCATCTCTAACATATAATTATTAGTTTTCCCACAAATATTTTTCATATTTTCAGTTACAAACTTCTTTAATTGTTTATTTGCATAAGTTCTAGCATTCTTGATTTTAATCTCTGAATCCATTGATAAATAAGAAGCTTCATATAGAGTGAGTAAACCTTTATAGTCAGTGCATAGAGTTTTTCTGAATTCTCCGGTCTCAGTTTTGAAAACGTCAAAAACATCTGCAATATAAATACTTATTATATTTTTGGAAAATATGATATTATTTGATTAATTATTATATATATGAAAATACCTTGAGAGACTTCAAAGCCATGTTGTCTTAGGAGAAAAAATTCAAGTGATGTAGTATGAAGATCTTGTGATTCCTTATTAATTTCACAACTTTTGTCATGAATATTTTTTAATATATGATATATTTCATGTTTATAGTGATATGAGATTCCAAGTCTTTGTAGAGAATCTATAAGTTCAAGCTGCTTAATAGAACCTTCGGTCTCATTTAGTGTCTTCTTCACCTCTTCTTTCAACAATTTAGCTCTCTCGACGCTTTCAATTTTTTTCTATGTATCAAATTAATATATAAACGTCATTAAATATATTCTATACAGAGCGGGCCCTCATATTGAAGTCCATAAATAGAATTTATTTTTTGGTATTTTCTTTCATGAAAAGTAATTATATGTCCCTTACGAAAATCGAATCCATAACCTATTTTACTAGAACATAAATCAACAAAGTTATATACAGATTTTATAAAAATATTAGTCCCTAAAATTTTAAACTTTTCCAAGCCCCAAACACATGCTTCATCTGTTTCCACTCAGGGCCGACTCTGATTCTATAGCTTTGATATATGTTAGTGTATATGTTATATTTGTACGTACCACATGAGTAATTTCGAGTGAGAGGATGTATTGATGATCCCATAGAGGCGGACTATAATTGGCGGATCGACGGATGGTGACGGCATGAGCTGGTGTCTTTTGGGAGACAGCGTTGCAAGGGAAATGCCGAGTGTTTTGATGAAGAGCGTTGGTAACTAGAGCTGAGCTTAAGAAGTGATTGTGAGTAGCCATTTGTAAAGGTTAAGGGAGTTCAAGAAAAATAAACACACACTTTGGTGGCTTTTGTTATTGATGAACATTAGACTTGGTGACAGTTATTTATACATGTATATTTGTTATACCATTACTAAATTTATTCAATTATTATTAAGTATATGTCCCTTTCTAAAAACTATTTCTTCCATTTAATAAAAAATGTTAGGCATATATATATTCCTTTTTAATATACCACACAATTAGATGATATTGATTGATTTTTTCTTAATTTTGATTAAAGAGTAAGCTTATAGTTTTAAAAGTTACATTAAAAATATTAAACTGGATTAAGTTATTAATAAAATATTATCGGTTATATTATACCCAAAAAATTAGTATCGAATTTTACTGTACAAGTAAATTGTCCAAACCTATTAATATTAGTCGAAAACAAAAAGGAGTAATTTGTCCAGACCTATTATTAAGGGTCAAAAACAAAAAAGAAACGTAGAAAATTTTGCATGTTAAATTGAAAAGTCAAAAACATAATTTATAAAGACTTGATAATGATACTTGTTTAACGTGTTAGTTTTGTTAAGTATTGTTGACTTGTTGTACATGTTAAACATGAGGTTTGTTAACTACTGTTGTAACACGATAAACATGCTTTGTTTAAGGATTTGACTATGAGACATGTTTTATTCAGTGCCGAGGCTGACACCAACTTGAACAAGCATTAACTTGTGGCTAATTAATATTTGATTTTTTTTATAATATCTATTATATTATTTTTATAATATAATCTAATTCTATAACGAATATTCATCGGTAAGTACAAATATTATTGTAATAAAGTTCTTTTCGCAACATATGATACTATGACAAACAACATCATATAACTTTTTAAACTTTTTTTATAATCTCTGAGATTCAAACTCTAGAGACCTGAGGTAGAAACCATAAACCTATGTGATTTGAATTATCTTAACTAAGTTTTTCCAAAATGTTTTTTGTAGTCTATGGTTAGATTCACTCAAAAACATTATCAAGTTTGAATCACAATAGAGACATTTTTTTCAAAAAATAATAATTAAATAAATTAAAATTATAGACCCATTAATTTTTCTAGCCTATAGTTTTGTAACACTAAGACCGGGCAATGTCTTTACTCTATAAAGGAAACAAAATTGGTAGATCTTTAATATAATTTAGTAGAGTTTCAATTACACGTCGGAAAGTTTACTTTCACATGGGAACAGAGATTAAAACCCAAAAACACTACAATTAATAAATATAAATCTATTATTTTGTCGTATTTACCAATTATTAGAATCTTTACTCATGATGGTCTAACTGCTGAAGAGAAAAGTCCACTACTAATATGAACCCTAATTTGAAATTATTGCTTGTTTTTTCACCCAATCTGGCTCAAATTTTGGGAATTTTTTTTTGGTTTCTATGTGCAATTTGTTTACTAGTATCAGTCAAAGAGTAGAGACATATCATTTGATAAACTAGATATGTACAGGTACGATTCACTGAGTTTTTTTAACATCATTTACATCAGATTTGTTTATATTTTATAAATTTTAGTTTTGGTCGAAACATAATAACTATTATAAATTTAAACTAAATTAAAAGCACAAAATAATTATTTACATTTATCTAAAAGATCATTTTGTTTGAAATTACTTTGATGTTTTTTCGAGATAGTAATATTTTCTTCCTACTTTTAAAGTTTTTTTTATATCTATAATACTATTAGTACTATTTCTTTTATTTGTTGATGTCTCAAATTATAAGATTGTTGAAGTTTACAACATATAACATGAAATTAATACTTATCTTCTATGGAAATTTTATTATCATAAAAATCTTTTTAATACCGTAAAGTTTCTCCGTCCATCAATTTAGTGGCATTATTTGAATTGCTGAATCAACAAAAGTTTGATATTTAATTTGAATGTTAACAAAAAATTTAGCATTTAAATTAAATTTTTAAAATTGAGAATTTAAACTTTCACTTTTTGAAAGTTGAGATTTTTTATGATATTTTTTCCAATATAAAACTCCAAAACTCTAAACTAAAATTTTAAACTCTAAACGCTAAACTCTAATCCTAACATTGAATACTAAATCATAACTCTAAATACTAAACTATAATCCTAAATACTTGATCTTAAATATTAAATTATAAATTCTAAACACTAAATATTCAACCCTAACTCTTAATACTAATCTCTAAATCTTAAATAATTAATTCTAAATGTAGTTTAGTCTTAATTTAATTTTGAATAGTATTTTTAAAAATTCACAAAAAATGGTATTTATGCAAAATAGTATATATATAATGGTATTTTTCATAATTTTCCAAAAAATTATGTACATAACACATTTAAACGTGGTTAACTTTTCTCTTTTTAACGTTTTAAACGTGGTTAACTATAATCACAACTCACAAGGGAAGCATGAAATGAGAAGCTAAGTGACATCTATTGGAGAATTTTCTTTAAAAAGAGACATTAAGGGCCCTAATCGAAACTTGAACGGCCCATATAGTGTAAGTCTCTTATGGGCCGTTATTTATATAATCACAGCAGCCCAATTTCCAAAAATAAGGGTCCACTGAAAATAAAACCCTAATCCCTTAGTTTAAAATCCTTCAACTGCTTCAGTGGTGTGTGCGCGGCTCTGCGAAGCTTGGAAAATGGGTAATCTTTCGTCATCTGATCCTCCCTGTCTAGATCCACACTCCTCGGTTCTTAGATCGATTTATCATCATCTCCACTGTTGTTTCAAATGATGTTTATGTGAACTGTTTCAACTACTTGATTCGATTTGATTTTTGATAAACACTAGGTGCGTACAAGTATGTATCTGAGCTATGGAGGAAGAAGCAATCTGATGTCATGAGATTCCTTCAGAGAGTAAGGTGTTGGGAGTATAGACAACAACCTTCAATTGTTCGTCTCGTTAGACCTACTCGTCCTGATAAAGCTCGTCGATCAGGTTACAAAGCCAAGCAGGTGATTGATTCTTATTAGTAAAATTAAATGTTGATTGTTGTACATAAGCTGCTCTAGTCTCAAAACCTGTTAGTAATTTTAGTCTTGGATGTTAATATAATGTTAGGGCTTTGTTGTGTACCGTGTTCGTGTGAGACGTGGTGGTCGTAAGAGACCAGTGCCTAAAGGTATTGTGTATGGTAAACCCACAAACCAAGGAGTAACTCAACTTAAGTTCCAGAGAAGTAAGAGGTCTGTAGCTGAAGAGCGAGCTGGTAGGAAACTGGGTGGTCTTAGAGTTCTTAACTCGTACTGGCTCAACGAGGTAGGGTTAACTATTCTCTTTTACTAGTCTTTGTGTTTGTGTATGTGATTCTGGTTATACTGAGATATAAGTGTTTTACCAGGATTCGACTTACAAGTACTATGAGATCATCTTGATTGATCCAGCACACAGTGCTGTACGTAATGACCCGAGAATTAACTGGATCTGTAACCCGGTTCATAAGCATCGTGAGCTCAGAGGACTTACTTCAGAGGGAAAGAAGAACAGAGGTCTGCGTGGAAAGGGTCATAACAACCACAAGAACCGTCCTTCTCGCAGAGCTACATGGAAGAAGAACAACTCTCTGTCCCTTCGTCGTTACCGTTGATTGTCTTTTTTTTAATATACTTTTATTATTATTGTTACTTTCTATGTTCCATGTTGTTGCACTTTGGTCTCTCTCAGTATGACTTCTTGTTTTTGCAAATTTGGGAGACTAATACAATTGCATTCTAATGATGCTTAAATCATAAACTTTATCTGGATAACTTTAAATTTCTTTTTGAAATCTGGCAAATCGGATTAAATATGATTTGAAAATTATAAAATTTATTGAATAAATTGAAAAAGATTATCGGATTAATCTGATCCATGTAAAATTTTTTACAATTAATTGGATCAAATAAATTATTTATTCAATTTATTCTATTAAAAATACATAATTTTAACTAAAAATTAAATTTTGATCCGAATAATCTGAATAAATTGATTATTTTAAACTGATCTAATCCAAAACCTAATTAGAAATAAAATTGTACCGATCAATTTATTCACTCATATCCGATTAACCCGAATCCGATCTAACTCGGTTTCACATCCGTTTGGCAAGGCCTGGGTGTTCTCATTGTTAATATTTCTCAATAGATATCACTTTAGAGTTGGTATATTTTCCAGGATACTAACATAATAAAACAGATTTAAGTTACTAAACACTGATTAACAAGCTTTTGCTAATCATGAATGCAGAGAGCAACAAATTAGACCACATTCAGTTAAAAATCTCTGGAGACAAAATCAATTGTTATCTCTATGTTTTGCCTTAATCATCAGGGAATCCAAGGAACCTATTGATAATACAGGCAACAGGTGTTCCATCACCTGGAGTATAACGAACCAAAGACTCCAACTCCATTTTCATTAAAGCTTCATAAAGAGTATGAGGACGAGCACAGTACAAATGTTTCATCTCTTCAAGTGCTTCAGCTAATTCACATTGATGATTATCCATCAAATCTTCATTCACTACAACAATCAATGGCTTCCCTAGCTTTAATGTCTCGAATATGCTTCCAGATCCTGCATCATTAGAGAGTGTGATAACATATTCTAAGCATAGTTCATTGTTTTTGGATTCTATAAAAATGTAAAAAAACTAACCAGCGTGACTAATAACAAGAGATGCAGATCTTATATAGTCAGCGATACTTGATGAAAATGTGAAGTAATCCACAACTAATGATCCATCTGAACCATCACACTGTATTAATACAACACAACAACCAAAAGATCATTGATACATACATACGAAGAGCTGATCAGATCTGAATTGGTTTCGATCGTTAACCTTAGCTGGGAAATAGATTCCTCGACCCATTTGAATGAGAAGATGAGTAAAACCTCTCTTCTTCAACTCGTCTTTAACATCTTCACTCACTACTGCTTTCACAAGAGCATCGAAACTCGTTGTTCCTACAGTCACAAACACTATTCTCTTTGCATCATCCTCTTTATCTTCCATTTACGTTCACTCGATTGAAATACCACGATCACTTTGAATTAGGTCATCACGGAATTATCAAAAAATTGAACCCTAATTCCCAATTCTTGCCGATGGTGGGCTTATAAAATAGCTTAAAAGGCCTATTTGGGATTAAATGTTTTGTTTTTGAGTGGTGGGCTTACAAAATAGCTAAAAAGGCCCATTTGGGATTAATTGTTTTGTTTGGCAAGCGAAGAGCTGAATAAGCAAACGGTGTCGTTTTGTTTGTCGTCGGAGAAGAACGGTTTTTGTTTACCCTAAAACCCTCGGAGCAAAATCAGTGATTACTCTGCAACAGGAAAAAACGACATGAAACCTCGATTTTCTCAGAATGTCAATATGTTGACTCACTATTCTTATCTCCTCCGCTTCCACCATAGTCATCGCCGAACCTTCAGCTCTTTCCTTAACAATATTCGTTCTAATCACTTCGGAACTTATGCTTCGTCTCCCGGTCGTGGAACCGGCGGTAAAAGAGGAGGTGATTCCAAAGGTAATTATTACATATACTACGAAGCTCCTCTACGTACTTAGATATTGAGCTTGAATCATTGTCGTCGCCGGAGTTTTATACTCTAACGTAATGTAGGCAATGCTTTTCTTTTGCCCGGAGCTACAATGGCCACTCTTCTTATGCTTGGAGCTCTTCATGCTCGCCGGCTCTATGAAGATAAAAAGGTAATGTTAACTCACTTTGTAGACATCCTTCTTTCAATAAAGTTTGGCTCTTCTTCTTCTTCTTAACATCTGGTTTCAATTGGTTGATGAAACAGCTCGAAGAGAAACGGGAAATGGGAATAGAACTTGAATTCCACCCAGATGTTAGAGTAAAAACCTTTTCCAAGCTCTCCAAATTTTGGTTCCCATGAGTTATCCAATCTTACTCTGTTCATTCTTGGATTGTGAATGCCTAGGCCTCTTTCCTTGGAATTTTGCCTCTACGATCAATCTCAAGAGCATGGGGCTCCTTGATGAGTCTGGTATGTTCTTCTTCTTCTTGAAGCATTTCTTGTTACTATTCAACATGTTTTTCACTTGTTAGACTTTTTTCTTCCCAGGAAATTCCGGTCTGGATGCGTCCGTATGCTTATAAAGCCTGGGCTCGAGCTTTCCATTCAAGTAAGACCGCTTTGTTCTTGTATACTTTTGTGTTGGTTTGACTTTTAGAATTATGCAGTTGTTTTATATAAGTGATCCTCAAACTGATATATCTGTGTTTTCAGATCTTGAGGAAGCAGCTCTGCCTCTTGAAGAATATGTTTCACTACAAGATTTCTTTGTTCGCAGCTTAAAAGAAGGTTGCAGACCTATTGACCCTGATCCTTGTTGTCTGGTAACCGGTAACAATAGCATTATAACTTAATTTTATGCAGACTTTATTTCTTAGTTATGGTCTCTAAGCTTTCAAGAGAACCAGGTTAGTCCTGTGGATGGCACTGTTCTAAGGTTTGGGGAGTTAAAAGGAAATAGAGGGATGATTGAGCAAGTGAAAGGACATTCTTACTCAGTACCAGCTTTTCTAGGAAACAACTCTCTTCTTCCCATGGTACCTGAAGGTAATGATGAGTCTAAGGAAGAAACTGTTGGAGATAAAAGTGATAAGTCTTGGTGGACAGTCTCTTTGGCATCTCCAAAATTACGGGAGAACATCTCAGCAAGGTCAGTGGAAAAATTAACTTCTAACATCTAAGAGATGACTTTAGTGTTAAATAAAACATGCAATTTATGTAGTTGAGCTTTGGTTACAGTCCAATGAAGGGGCTGTATTATTGTGTGATATACCTAAGACCAGGGGATTGTCATCGGATACACTCTCCGGCTGACTGGAATGCATTGGTTCGACGACATTTTGCAGGTTAGTGTCCTCTCATTTATGTAGACAGCCTATAGACTTTTTTGCAACAACTTATGGAACCTATCTGTGATTGGACTTTTGTAAATATTGTACTTTATAGGCCGGTTGTTTCCTGTGAACGAGCGTGCTACAAGAACAATAAGGAATCTCTATGTCGAAAATGAAAGGGTAATTGTTGTGATTCATTTAGCTGTACCAACCAAATATGTCTGGAATCTTTTTTGTCTTTAGACATTGATCATCAGCTGTTAATCTAACAGGTTGTACTTGAGGGGATATGGAAACAAGGTTTTATGGCACTGGCTGCTGTTGGTGCGACCAACATTGGATCGATTGAGGTAGATGTGATATAAATTGAAAACACTAAACGCAAGGCATTAAGAAACTTGTTGACATTTGTGTTGTTAGCTTTTCATTGAACCTGAGCTAAGAACAAACAAGCCAAAGAAGAAGCTATTTCCTACAGAGCCACCAGAGGAGCGGGTGTATGATCCAGAAGGTCATGGCTTAAAGCTCGAGAAGGGGAAGGAGGTTAGAAGGATCCATAATAGTAACAAAGCTCTTTTATTCATATCATTGGTAAATGGTTGATGTATGGGTCAATGCAGGTAGGTGTATTCAACATGGGTTCGACTGTAGTGCTTGTTTTCCAAGCACCAACTGCAAACTCACCTGAGGGTTCAAGCAGTTCCTCAGATTTCAGATTCTCTCTTAAACAAGGAGACAGAGTCCGCGTTGGACAAGCACTAGGAAGGTGGAAAGAAGAATGAGTATACAGCGTTATGCACTAACGACATATTACACTTTTGTCAATTAAGTTGAATTAAACTGCAGCCTCTAGCTTTCTATATCAAAACTTTGTTCCTGGAAAGTTAAGACAAACACCATCAGAAGAATTATAGCAATCAGTGAGATTGATAAACTCTAAACTAGCACAAAATGTTCACCTTCCTTTTTTAGCACTAAAAACAAAGCTTGTAACGTAGAGGAGCAACTATATTTTTCATCTATCAACCATGGATTCCCCACCTGAACTCGTTCCCAACCAAAAAAGGTACACTGATAGCTTTCAGTCTCTACAAAGCATTTAAACGAGCTAACATTTTCAGGAAAAAAAAACTGCGGAGCATTTCCCTCGTATTCCCTTTGGAAATTCATCTATTCAACCTCAGTTGCCACTAGTCACATTTCAAAAACAAAGGGATCAACCGATCAAGGAACAGTGCTGACCAGTTCGCTGACTTTGCTCTTAATATGATGATTACTCATCTCCTAAACAGTAACTTTGTTACAATAGTAAGAATTTCATCAATGTTAAATACTTAAATTGATTCGAATTGTGATTGGACTAATCCCCAAAATTAGGTTTAAGAGTAGCCTACAATAAAACTTCGAGTGATAACCTAAACATGTGAATTAGTGTTTTGCTGAACAGATGAAAGTGTAACAATGAGAGATTGAGAGTGAAAAAAACCACACCTACGTCTGTTTAGAGTACGAAGACGAGGAGGGGACACGTTTGTTACGGAATATCATGTAACCAACGGGTAATACTACACCGATCATCATCACCGTTACTCCGATCAAGTATCGTAACAGACTCGGAGGCTCAACTTCGATCACCGTCTTATACTGCATAAACCACAAAACGCAAGAGAAGAGAATTCGGATCAGTTAGGTGAGTTATTATGAGAAAGAACGCGGGAAATTTATATCTATGAGATTTAGAATTACATATTCGGCGAGAAATTTACCGGCATTATATTGTCAGAGAAATGGAGTTCGCCTTTCGCCGGCGATGAAACCAAATTCTTCTGTTGTATAGAAGAAGAGAACTCTCGATGAGTCAAGTCTCAAGTGAGTCTCTCCTCTTCACTAATGGGCCTTAACTTTACGGCTTATTTATGGATCATTTTTTGTGTCAAGGAAGTTGAATATAGACCAAAACTTGAATATTCCGTTTCTAATATGATCTGAAGTTGAGTAGAAAGGAGCTGCCTATTTAATCCTATTTGCCTTCTTAACACATAACTAAAGTTAAATGAAAAGTCTATTTATTATTATATATGTTAATCAAAGCTCCTCGTGGCTTCCTTCTTCATTGGCAGCTTCATCTGAAGAAGCTCTTGATTTTTCATCCTCATTCGTTGAGTTCTCTGTCTTGGTTGGTTTCTCTATCTTTGGCTTTGGCTTTGGGATCTTATTTACCTTTGTGACCTATAATTCAAATTAAACCCAATTATGAACCCACTTTGTGCATATTACTGACCTTTTTTAAAAAATCCATCTCTTCTCTGTACCTTGTCTTGTAGAGTAAATACTTTGGCGTACACTTCATCGGACTTGAACACCGGTTTGCTCCACAGAGCAGTCCTGTGAAAAAAGTATGATGATACGCTTTCTATGTCTAGGAGTGAAAATTTTAAATACGGTAAAAAAAAAGAAAGAGAATGTAATAAAGTAAAACTCACTTTTCTTGCTCAGCAACATTCTTCTCCAACCAGCTTTTTACTTTCTCTCCTTCAACTGAGACCTGTATATAGAAGAAAACTCAATTTAGCGGAGGAGCTCGCTGTCAGAAGTTTTAAAAGAGAGCTGTGTGTGTGTTTTCACTTTGAAAGATTAACAAAACAAACCTCGTCAATTTTTTCTTTCGGAAGCCATGTTTTGTTCGTCTCCCATTCTTTTATGATCTGCAATGTAGTTGAAACTCAGCGGTTTGTGTTTTTTTTTTCAATCATGAGAAAACTGCAAATAGCATGTAATCTCAGAGTACCTCTTTCAAATCCGTTAAGTATTTCTGAGCGTATTCAACTGCAACTGGTCTTGCTGTAAGCTCCTCTGATCTGTACAGATATATAAGCACAGGATTTGTAAGAACATTTTCAGGAAGCTGCAGTCCGAACGAAAACTAGCAGGGAACAAACCGGAAAGATATGGGACTGCCAATAGCTTTTAGTGAGTCAAGCTGGTTTTGAAACTCTGTGGCATTAGCATCCTCGCCATCCATGTAAAGCCAATCTTGCACCTGAAGTAAACAAGACACCCGACAATGTCAAACACTTACACTCATCATTTTGAACCTAATAGTATATAGCTCAAAATAAATTTGATACTTGCCTCATCGAGCTTGTCAACAAACGCCTTGCGCTCATCTTTAGTCGATATCTTTTCAAATTCAGGTGTTTCTAGCTGTACAAGGACCAAGATAAAACCAAGGCTTTGAGTTTTGAGAAGAAAGCCAACTAAGAGAAAATACATATATATATATATATATATAGGGAAAACGAAGATAGTGATAAAGCACACACCTTCTCTTTGGTAGCATATATATAAGATTCAAGGTTGTTTTTTAACTCAGCCGTTTTTCTTCTTTCCCTATCTTTCTTGTCCAAGGCTTCTAATTTAATCTTAGCTTCAGCAAGAGACTCTTTTGTAAAAGGTGCTCCAGGTCCAACCGTTTTCTCAACTACCTACAAGTTTATATATTCACACAGGATTAACTGGTTAGTGGTCTTTTTAAGGAAATCTCGGAAACAGACAGTAAGCCAAAATTATACCTTCAGAGGAATCCTGAATGTCCGCTTTTTCAGCTTTTTTTCTGTGCCCAGGTCGACCACAGCTGGTTCTTCTGTTGTTGTATTTGAAGTAGCGTTGTTTCCAGCATCGGCTTCTAGCTCCTCTTTATTTTCTTGTGAATTATCATCAGAGGCAGTTCCAGTAGAGGCATTTCCAGTTGTTGTGGTTGTGTTATTATCAATAGTCACGTTCTTCTTTGGAACTTCTATCCACTCTGTGATTTCGATTACAGCATCACCACGATCTAGACTGAGAATCCCACTTCTACTTAGAGAGAAATGCAGATTTGCCTTGATAGGTGCTGATAGATTTCGAGAAGAATATCTGTCAAGATCAAAAACTTATTTTACAATTTACTCGAAAAATTTGCGTATTTACATAACGTTGTTCTCTCCAAAAGAGAAATTTTAAGCTTTACCTCTCAGTCGCATCTGTCAAACCAGAAATAGAATACTGAGCAAACACAGGGGAAGTGGTTCCTGGAGGTAGAATATCCTCAGCTTCATACACAAGGGAAGCGTTAAAATCTTTGTCAAGAACAAAGGATCTGAACATCTGTCGAAGAATCAGGTACACAGAATTATTACTCCATAGACAAACATTTTTTAGGCTTCAAGATGTTTTGAATGTATATGTAATGCAGTACCTTGCTGGGTAGCTTTTTCATCCGTGGTACGAGTTGCTGTTTTGTACTCTCATCTTTCTTAATGTTAGGGCCTTCCAACTCAACTAGGAAACCATAGGGGGAACCATCAACAATACCTAGCCTACGTTGCAATTTAATTCCATCACTCAAGTTCGCAGCATGCAGTGATGAGCCGAGGACAATGGCCTCATCAGCATCCAGATGTTTGTCTAATTCTTGTTTCCCAATAAATTCCTGGATCGTGCTCTGTAATACAAAACAAAATCAGATATTTACTTCATTTGAGAAAATAAAAAGAAGTCAAATTGATATCGGTGTCTCTATATGTATTACCTGTAATTTGGGAACTCTAGTAGCTCCTCCTATTAACTCTACAGCAAATATATCATCCATCTTCAAACCTGAATTCTTCAATACGTCTTTTAATGGTTTAAGAGATCTCTCCCACAGATCTTGACACAGCTCCTCAAACTTCTCACGTGTAATTGTGCTCCTGAAAGAATATAAGTTAGTTAGAATGCCAATTTGAGCACCTTAATTGAAAGAAGGATGTTATAAGAAAAACTATAACTCCAATATTAAGAGATCAATAGGGCCATGTACAAAGTTACAAGTTACAACTTTTAGTGCCAGTTAGATTCTGGATACAAATTAGTAAATCATTTCAACACATTTGCAGCCAAGGTTCAGTGATCTGGGAATATACAAAAACCTTAATAGATTGTATTATCCTCATTTAAAAATAGCATCATTTACCTGAAGTCACGATCATCATGGAGAGATTCAACAGATATTGGAGCTGCAGTGTTTGCACTCAAAATTTCCTTTGTACGTTTTACTTGTTTCTTTAATTTAGCCATTGCTTTGGGGAACTTCCTCACATCAACTCCATTACCAAGCTGTTTATTAAACTCATCTGCAAAGTACTCTACCAAGCGCATCTCCATACTCTGTCCTCCAAGTTCCGAGTCCCATCTAACATCCTTAACCTATGTTTACATAAATATATTTGCATATATGAAAAACATGCCAACTGAGATCAAACTAAAAAAATGAACATGACTAGGCAGAGCTTCAATCACACATGTTTCAAGAAGAAGAAAATGAAAAAAGCACAACAAATTAAAATATATCAGAAAAAAACCGAGTAATTTATAAAAGAGCATTATTAACCTGAAATTGGTTGACAGAAACGGTCTTTCCATATTCCTTCTCATTGTAAGCTGAGTAATAGACAAGGGCTGCATAAGTACTACTTGAACCCATATCATAAAATATGACATGTCTCGACCCATTCACGAAATCCTTATCAATCCCATACTGCAAAGCAGCACCAGAGTGTTCATTAACCAGGGTGAGGACATTAACTCCAGCCAACTGAGAAGCCTGAATCAAACCCCGTCTCTCAGCCTGTCCAAAATAAGGTGGAACTGAAACAACCATATCCTTCACTGGGATTCTAGCATGGAACTCTGCTAGATTAGAGGCATAACCCAAGATCATAGCTAACAGCTCTTCCACTGAGTAAACAGTAGAACCATCATCGATCTTAATACCAACTGCTCCTCTAGAATCTTCTACAATATCAAAAGGCAGGTAGACAGAATCGATGAAATCCTTGACGTGTTTAAAAGGTTTTCCAACCATATCCCTAAGCTGTGAATAAACTTTATTAGGATACCGAGCTGTAATCCCTGCAGCTTCTTCACCTAGTAACCGATCTCCTGAATGGAATGCCACTAATGATGGGGATTTCCTCTTTGACATCTCGTTAATGGCTACAGAGATTGGGCTCTGTCCTCGTTTCAGATTAACAACGGCAACTTTAACCCATTCTGAACCTAGATCTACACTAGAAACAGCCGATTCCGATGGAACAGGGACTAAAGAGATAAATGACAAGAACAACACTAACCAGGTAATCATCTTCCCCATATTCCGATCGTTAGCTAAACACTTCCTCTGCAGGCAATAAGAAACAACCGCATTAGAATCAAAAACCTTAGAAACTGACTAAATCCCGAAAAAAGTTGCGATTAGATAATTTAGATTCCAAACTTCAAATCGATCACGGCTACTAAGATATACGGATTTATCAGCTCTCTAGAATAGCTAAACAAAATCAGTACATAGTTAAATTACGAGCGCACATGAAATCTAAGATGAAAACGTTAAGATTAAGCAATGTTCTAAGCTAACAAATAGGAACATTCGTAGAAATTTCCAATGCTTGACGAGAACAAAAAAAGTAATCAGGGCAGGTAAGTTTGAATCAAAGACAGTTCGATTAAATAATTAGTGATTTTAGAGAGTGAAGCAGAGATAGTGACCAGTTTCGATCTCCGATCGGATTCTCCGGGGAAAAATGTGCAGATTCAAAGTTTTGTTTCCGTCTGATTTTCCCGAGAAAACTTAAGGAAATGAAAGTAAACAAACAAAGACACGAGTGCATATAATAACGGAGAAGAGAAATACCGAGGTGGAATTGTGAAAACATATACAACCAATGAAACTATTCCACGTGTAAAAATGGACACGTGTTCATATGTGAGACGCTTTCATACAATCCCAGGTGAAGCTTCTTGCACATTTGGTTGTGAATTCTAATGATTTTTTCATAAAATAGAATACTCTTGAAACCGGACCAAAGTTAAATAAGTTAAATTGAAATAAATCCACATTTTTCTGAAATACAAACAATATGTTAGGAATCAGGTAAAAACTTGATTTTACACTTCTGGAAATCTACAAAAAAAAACGAGTTTAAGACAAAAAAAAGAACTAGATTTGAGTAATAAGACAAATACAAGACAAGAGATAGTTTTGTTGGTGTTTTCAAAATCAGAAATAAATAAAAAGAGAGTTGAAGTATCTATGAACACTTGAAGCAACAAATAGCTACGTGGGAAGCTCCTCCTTGATCTACCTGTGTTGATCAATCTTCTTACAACAGCTGAAACAACAAAACATTTCTCATCAAATCAATGTCTGATTCTTGAGGTTCTATATTACTACAACGTTTGGATTTTAACCTTACCTGGTTACAGTCAAATCTCCAGCAACTGCCATTGATGCAGCAAAAGCAATTTGCTAGTCTGGGAAAACTTCGTCACGTTCATTGTCTACTGAAGACAAATGTTCATGTCCAGATCTTGTGCTGTTGTTGTGGTTGTCTTCTTGTATATCTTCTTCTTCATCATCGGTTGCGGTTTTGTCATAAGAGAAGGGTTTCCTACATATGCAAGCCTGTGGGTACTCATGGAACTCACCGCGTCCTGGTTTAAACTCATCTGGATCCCCCATGAATCCACGTTGACATGACTTCACTTTCTTAGCAAATGTTTGCCACTCCATCTTTTCACGGTCCATGAACAAAGCACTAAGCTTCTTCGCATTTGGTCTGATGGTTCTCTTATGACCCATGTACCTCCTATAATCGCATACATAAAAAGTGATGACTCATGTCTAATAGGTAAAGTGCCAAAGTGGTTCAATGAACATGATGGAGTCGAGTGGTTTGTTACCTTCGGCCTGCGAGAATCTTGGCCATGTTTCCATTATTATTAGTGATAAAGACATCACTTTCGTCGCTGACTATGTAATCAACAGCAGCAAGGCGTGAAGAAAAAGGAAGCAAAGGCTTGAGCTCATCATTAGCAAGCATTTCCTTGGTATAAAAGTTTGGAAACAGCTCTCTAAGTGGGCTCAGTGTCTTTTCGCCACCATATATTTCTCCAGATGCAACATAGATGTATGTGTCATTCGCAAAACCAAGAGCACGTAGCATTAAGCCTACTTCATGAGGTGTAAGAGGACATTTCCCTCGCTTTCTTTCCTCAAGAGGGTCTAGATCCTGTAATGATTAGCTAGTGAGATATTGTAACTCCAAACAACTTATCCACAAGAAGGAATTGGCTAGAACACATATCTAATGTTTCAGTTCATTGCACCTGTAGAAATATAAGACAAAGAACTTGAAAATATTCAGAACTTAGAGAACTCACAGGCAATGTATCCCATCGTTTTCTTATTTCTCGTAACTCAGCTCGCTCTTTTTCACCACCACCAAAGTCACAACCAGAGAAGGCTAACATGTCAGGCTCAAATCTACAAATTAAACAAGTATGGTTTACATACATGACATGAAGATGAAGACATCATATTTATTGAAAACACAATAAGCAATAACAAACCTCAAGTGAACAGCAATAAAACGTTTGGCCATCTTTCTCATTCTTTTGACTACTTTCATCCCAACTGATTGTATTCGCTTTGTGAATCTTAAAGCATGATAGTTAACTCTACAACGCAACTTTTGCATGTCTTCGTCTAGATCATTTGCTAATCTATAATCAAACTTAGTCAATTGTAAAACCTGCAAAAGATTTCAACAAACATGGATTATCTCCTATCATACAAAACTGAAACAACGAGTAACTAATACGATTAGATGAACTAGTCTTACATGTCTTCTCGATAGAATTGGCAATACTTGGTCGAGATAATACTCAGGAGTAGACTTTCGAGGGACACGAGTGGTATAAGGAGGTTTCTCCATTGACCTCATGACTTTATCAGGAACTCTCTTTACTATAGTCACATCTTTGGCGAGATAATATATGAACCAATTAACATCAAAAATGTCATTGAAGTCACTGCATGGCGAAGAAAGCAACTTTTACTAACAGATTCAGATGATATAATCCGCATAGGTAATAGATATGGCAACTGAATATACCTGTCATCTTTCCAATAAGAATGGTGATCCAACTCAGGTACAACTAAAGTAGCGTTAAGAATCCGTGCAACAACTACTGCATCTGTTATCTGCTCATAAAGAGAATACTTAGTTTTGAAATAAGCAGAGGAGATCTCAATGAAGATTACGCGAAGGTCCTAGCTCCAGAAAGACAATTAAGCAATATAACTATGAATCCTCTCTATCAATTATATCTTAAACACAATTATCCTCCCAAGCTTAATTAACTTACTCCTGTTCTTTGCTGGTTAAGGCCTCCACTAGCTGCGATAAGCAAATACCCATTAGACGAATGCTCCTGGACAGCAGCTGCATGCTCAAAACAAGATGAAATAAAAAAAGTGAGGAGTGAAAGTTATCAACACAACAAAACATCAATGATACATCATACAAGAAGAACAATATCGGAAGCCTAATTTACTTGTACATAATATATAGCTAGGAAGCAAAAGGTGCTTGCTTTTAACCAAACTAAGTACAGGGCAAAGTCAAAATTACTAACAGATCAATAAAGTCAGAATCTTTTAACAGAACTTTAACTTTCTACTAATCCCTAATTCAAGAAGGCTAGAACAAGTGTAAAGAGATCTGACTTACGTCGGACGTTTCTTCGTCTTTCACTACATCCATAAAAATACTTAGAATATTTTGATTTCCATACATCAATTGGTTCTCGACGGCTCATATCCTAAGCAGAAGAAGAGTGAGTAATCTCAGTGTTAAGTAACAAAACGAAACATTGAGTAAGCTGAAAGATGAGAAAGTACCAGTAAGCTTCGTTTGCTTAATTGTTGAGAATACCAATCAAGGTGAGAAGCAACGTGACCGGTGAAGAGTGAGATGACTCCTAATGAGAAAAGCATTAAACCACATACCCATGTCCACATTACTTTTCTCTTAGGCTGACCTGAGAAAGATCGCCATTTCCATAACCCATGCTTGTGAGAGCCAACGTTAAGTTGAGGCGAGCTTGTTAACAGCCTCACACTAGACCTCCACACCTCAGTTACGCCCATAGATAGAATAAATGACTTCTCACCACAACCAATTTCATCACTGAATTTACGGAAATGCCATCCCCCACGAAACCACGAAGAACCAACCACGGAATCTGGTACAATCTGGGATTTTCTCCAGGAGAAGGTTCCTGATCGGAGATTGAATAGATCGGGGGATTAGGGTTTTCAGGAAGCCAAACAAAGTATATGTAAAGATCTATCTCTCTCTCTCTGTAAAGTTTGAGATTTTTCGAAATGGTGAAGACGGAGAAGAGACAGTACAGGCTTTGCCTTTTTGTCTTTTTTATTTTTTGTTAGTTATTCACCTGAGTTAATTAGTTTTAACTACACTAATCACGATAACCAAATCAAATCATCCCAAATTTTAAAATTAACCGGATTAAACCGGTTTCTAGGCAACGTATCGGTTAAGCGTTTGCTAACTTCAAGCATTAACCAACTTGACCACGTTTACTTTTCTTCGACGTCACAGTAACAAATATCGAAAAAGACATAACGTAATAAAAAGCTGTAATAATGATTCCTCATTCATGTCTCTTTGGAAACATAACTAAATATACCGAAAAAAACCACAGATGTACATGAGAATCTGGAAACTTCAGTAGAGAATTTAAAGGTAATTACGATGAGTCACGTGATACAATTACAACCCACGTGTCCGTCGCTTATCCACCGGCAAGTTATGATTATGATCACACGATAACCAAACCAAATCGAAATTGGTTTGTAGTATTGGACCACAGATCAACTCCTGATAATATGTATCTTAATTAATTTTGTCACGTTATGTAGTGTAGTGTAATAATTAATTAATTAGTTTTATGGATATAATTCATTTTGTCAGAATCTTGGTGACACTAGAAAAAGTCAAATACATTTTTATATCAAAACAAATAGTCAAATTTCTTTTAAAATGGACTCTACAATACGATGAAGAAATTAACATGTTGGATATGAAAATTGTTTCTACGTTCCTTTGACCATTTTTGTCATAGTCTGCAACAATAATAGAGAAGTTTAATTTATTTGGTTTATGTTTGCCACATATCCAATCACTATTTGACACGTAAACTGTCTCTTATTAAGATCCGTAATAGCAAATTTTGGTAACTTTTTTTGTGGCTTTGGCTAGTTTCAATACTTAAACGTCTCTTTTATTTAACTACTGAAACTCTACAAGCCCTATATAAGTATCATAGGCCCAGCCCAAGATAATTATTGAAATTTGGAAGCACTGGTTAAAATTCCAAATGGAAGGAATAAAGCAGGTCGGTTTGATGGTTTAATATCGAACCAAATCGTTTTAAATTAGATTATGAAATCGAATTATTTATTCACCTTAACCAAAGAACTCCTACTAGTTAATAAAGAAACAAACCTTGACAATCTTTTCGGAGGTCATCGTCTCGCTGAAACCTCTTAAACCCTAGCAATGCCGTCGGATTTTTTCTTCGACGCTGCTAGTGACGATGAGCTCGAATCACTATTAAACCGCCGCAAAGAATTGAATAGTGATGAAGAAGTAGATGAAGATGAAGCAGAAGAGCGTAGAGGACATACGGAAAGTGGAGAAGACGATGATGGAGAAGAGGAAGATGAAGAAGAAGAAGATGAGAAGCTTAACAGAAAACAAGGTGGTGATGCTCAATCTCCTTGGGATTTTGCATCTTATTCAAGCTCCGTTGGCGAAGAACACGCTCGCCGACATACAACATCTATTGATGAGAAGATCTCTAAAGCTATGCAACATCGTCCAGTTCCAATTTCCGTAGACGAAGAAGAGGAAGAAGAAGAAGCAGAAGAAGGCTCCAATGGTGAAACCGATAAACAAGTAATGGTGAAACCCAAAAAATTTTGAGTTGATTTTTTTTATATAAAGAGAAATTGAAGTGTGATTTGAATTGTTAAAGGATGAGTATCTATCGGATGATGACGAAGCCGCTGAGGTCAAAGCTGAAGATGTTGCTGCTGCTAAGCCATTTTTCTCTACGGTGGATGGAGTTTCATTTCATGCTGATTCTTTCATGGAGCTTAATCTCTCCCGGCCATTACTTCGAGCTTGTGAAACTCTTGGTTATAAAAAACCTACTCCTATACAGGTTCCACAAGAGTGTTTTTTAATTCAGTTACTGTTTTAGAGTTCTTATCTGAGATTGTTGGTGTTTGCAAAATGCAGGCAGCTTGTATACCTTTAGCATTAACAGGGCGTGATCTTTGTGCCAGTGCCATCACTGGATCGGGGAAGGTGTGTTGTAGTTCTAGTGTTCTCTGTAATTCTTAGATTATTTAGCTATTTCACTAAGTTTCAATCTACCTTGTTTTGTTATATAGACTGCTGCATTTGCTTTACCTACTCTTGAGAGATTACTGTTCCGACCTAAGCGGGTCTTTGCTACTAGAGTTCTTATTCTCACTCCAACAAGGGAGTTGGCTGTCCAGTAAGTTGTATAGCTTTTGGCTCTCGCAACAATACTATACATTCTAGTCCTATTGATTCGTGTTGCTGAATTGCTGATATTTATTTCTTGGGTGTTTCAGGATTCACAGTATGATTGAGAAGCTTTCACAGTTTACTGATATCAAATGTGGATTGATTGTAGGAGGGCTTTCTGTAAGGGTATGTATTTATTGTTCTCTCGTGTTGCACCTTTCTTGAAGCCTTTCTGTGTTTAACAGATCCAAGTTATGTTAAGCTTTTTTCCTTTCTGATAATGTGTTTTTGAAATGGAAATTTTGAATTGTAGCAAGATTGTTAAATCAACAATCTTGAATGTTTCTTGTTTTAGGAGCAAGAGGTGGTTCTGAGGTCTATGCCTGATATTGTTGTGGCCACTCCTGGACGTATGATAGATCATTTGCGTAATTCTATGTCTGTCGATTTGGATGATCTAGCGGTTTTAATTCTCGATGAAGCTGATCGCCTTTTGCAGACTGGGTTTGCCACTGAAATACAAGAGCTGGTATCTTCCCTCTTTCGTTGTGTTTCATATGTTTGGTTCCTATAGATACCTAGTAGCGAATTATAGTCAATTTTGCTTGTTAGTTTCTAATTTGAAGAAGTGGAGTAGTGGACGCTAGGCTGTCTGTTTTTTGGATTTGAATATGAGTTCACATTTACATGCAGGTTCGTTTATGCCCCAAGAGAAGGCAAACAATGCTCTTCTCAGCCACAATGACTGAAGAAGTTAAAGAGCTTGTCAAACTTTCCTTGAACAAACCGCTGCGCCTTTCAGCTGATCCGTCTGCTAGAAGGCCACCAGGATTGACTGAGGAGTATGTCAGCCACTACTGATCATCTTTTAAACCTTCTTGATAGCCTAAATATTCTTCCACAAATAGCTTATGAACTTGAATATAGATAACATATTTCATACAGCTAATTCATTATCTCTTAACTGTAGGGTTGTAAGAATACGCAGGACTCGTGAGGCAAATCAAGAAGCTGTTCTTCTGTCGTTGTGCACAAGAACTTTTAAATCAAAAGTCATTATCTTTAGGTTAGAGACTTAACTTAAAATGTGATGCCTTTCTTATCCAAGTTCCATAGAGTGCTTGCAAAGTTTGACATTTTGCATTTCATCTGAGAAATTTGTTTTCCCTTCTTGTCCCAGTGGAACTAAACAAGCTGCACATAGACTGAAGATTTTATTCGGGCTAGCTGGCCTCAAAGCAGCTGAACTTCATGGAAACCTAACCCAAGCACAACGCCTTGATGTAAGAAACATAGATCCAAGTTTTTTTTGTTCAGGAATGTCTCTATATTGCTATTTGCAAGTACTTAGTGCTATCATTTTGCAGTCTCTGGAACTTTTCAGGAAGCAAGAGGTTGATTTTCTCATTGCTACTGATGTGGCCGCTCGAGTAAGTATAAGAAGCGAATAACTTATATGTGATCCTCTCAGTAGTCTGCTATTTAACATCTTGAACATTCTCTGGTTTGATCATTCCAGGGGCTTGACATCATTGGTGTCCAAACAGTTATAAATTATGCATGTCCTCGGGAAATAGACAGGTAAGTCCGAGAAATTCCTGTGTGATTATTAATTTAAAAATCTACCAGCTTTCTTCTCTTTTAACTGATGCGAGGACAATATGTTTTCCTTTGATTTGGCAGTTATGTTCACAGAGTTGGTAGAACAGCTAGAGCTGGAAGAGAAGGTTATGCTGTAACGTTTGTGACTGATAGTGACCGATCTCTTTTGAAAGTCATTGTAAGCGAATATTCCGCGACATGCACATTTCATTACCGCTCTTGTGTGGACATGTTAATTTGAATTTGTTTATTCGGTTTAAAGGCAAAGAAGGTGGGTTCAAAGTTGAAGAGCCGAGTCATCCCAGAGCAGTCAATCGTCAAGTGGTCTCAGATAATTGATGAAATGGAAGATCAATATTCCGCTGTTATTTCAGCTGAGCGGTTCGTTCCATTCACACCCATAAAAAATAACGCTATCCCAGGAGTATTGAGTTATCTGTATACTTATGTTTTGAGGTGTTTTCATCAATTTCAGGGATGAGCGAGCTCTAAGGAAAGCTGAAATGGAGTTTGCAAAGGTAGGCATCTTTGGTTCTTGACTTTGTTTAATTAATTTCTTGGGCTGAAATTCACATTCTTGATCATGGGCTTCTTTCTGCAGGCGGAGAACATGCTAGAGCATAGAGATGAAATATATGCACGCCCAAAAAGGACTTGGTTCATGACAGAGAAGGAGAAGAAACTCGTGGCAAAGGCTGAAAAGGTCTTCTTTTAGATTTCCAGAGTTTGTTGTTTTACAGAGAGGACAGACTTGTCTGAATCATTCTGGATAACAGGATTCTGCAGGGAACCCTGGTGGAAACGAACTAGTTAGTGCTGATATAGCAGAGGATCTCAAGATGAAGGAGAAGAGAAAACGTGAACGCGAGGTCCGTTTATCATAGTCATTCTTGTTTAGTGTTGATTCTCGTAATCTTCAACTTTGGGAACTCACAATCCTCTTTATTATGTAAGTACAGAAAAATCTTCCAAGGAAAAAACGTAGAAAGCTTGAAGCTGCCAGAGAGATGCTAGAGGATAACGAAGGAGAAGAAGACGAAGAAGAAGAAGAAGAAGAAGAAAAAGATGGCAAACAACGAGGAAGATCAAAAGTAAGTATTTTAATGATACACATCAATGTATGCTGAGATGAAAAAACATTGAATTGATTTTAAATATGTTTGTTTTCAGGGGAAAGACAAGAAGAAGCAAGAGCCAGAGAAGAAAGGATTGACACTAATGGATCTTGGTTACCGGCGAGCCAAAGCCGTGAAAGCAAAACAGAGAGCAATTGATTCGGGTAAAATGGATAGACCGAAGCCGAACAAGAAACAAAACCATAATAAACCAAGAAACCAACCTCGAAATGAAGAGATGAAAGATCTGTTCAAGAGTGATATGAGTGAGCAGAAACAGAGTAGAGGAGGTGCTGCGACAGGAGCAAAACCTCGGACTAAGTCGAAGAACTCGTTCAAAAGCAAAGCCAGGTAAGATAGCTTTACGTTAATCACCAATGGTTATAATCATAATCATGAAACTTAGGGTAAATACACAATCTAAGTCATTTATACTCGTATTTACTTTTTTTTTTCCTTCTTTTGTCCTGCAGATACAAGCGTAGGTAAAAAAAAAAGCTGTTTTTGAGAAGAAAGACATTTCGGCGGAGGGTTTAAACAATTTTATTGTTATTGTAATATCACATTTAATAACGAAGCGGGTGAAGATGGTAAAAATTTTATTTTTTTTTCCTAAGTTTTATAAGTTATTAGTATTATCATCAAGCTTACAATGAATGTTCATTATTGGTCTATCCGTACGTGGACAGCTTCAGCCATTGTTGCCAGTGAGAGAAACCAAACCATTTATAGAGTTGAGTGTGAAGCTCACTAAAATATGTTGAACCGATCGATCATATATCTTTTTAGATTTGTAGGTTTTTAGTTTTTACTTGATAGACCTATGATTACTTGAGATTTTGTAGGTTATGCACGTCTAAGCCACAGCAAAACCATAATTTTACTTGGTAGACAGTTTTACTTAAAGGTTAATTCTGAAGAATACCACCAAATTAATTTTAATTTTCACAGATATCATTAAAATTAATTTAAAACAAATTTACCATTTGATAATTCAATTGAATTAAAAATTAAATTATATTTTTGAAAAATTACACAAAATCCAAACAATAAATA